>JAARMF010002524.1:558-26750 GCA_022844705.1 Toxascaris leonina
CCTGATCCAAGAAATATTGGTGAAATTGGGCGGCAATCATACACGCAAGATGTTTGTGGTCGTGATGGATGCTGGTAAAGTTGGAGCCACGAATGGAACGGATCGCCCATTAAATTTATGAGTTCCTTTAGCCGATTTCATTGAAGAGTTGCGAGCATGAAGTGATCGTAATTCCAGCCGATTGCTTGATGTCGTAAAGGTTGATGTCTGTCTCCCTCACCCCCCGTACCCTTCAACCCTTCCGAACCCTTCTCGCAAGATCGCTGAAGAAGCGGATAATGGTAGCTTTCTCTGAAATTCTCCATTCGCAGCGATAGCTTTTCCAACAACCACGGTTTTAACAACTTATGCTGCCGGATTCCTATATTGATTTGTTGACAATTTTTATTTTCAAGTTATCTATATTTTACGATTGTTGCATAGTACTTGCGATGGCAAGAGAATTGAATCGGAGATCTCAATCAGCAACTGTCTAGAAAAGTTATTGGCCACTTGGACATAAATGACGAATTTATTTTTGGCCACACAAGTTTCTACGGCGCCTTGCCATTCGAACATATTTGAGAGTGTTGGAATTGAAATCAGAGTCAACTAGAGGATTGGATTGATTCTCATTTTGTACGCTGAAATATGGATTATATTACTTGATTGTAGCTGTGGTCATGGANATCACGGATGTGACCAGAGGTGAATTAGAGCCGTCATTGCCTTATGAAAATGGGTTGAAGCAGATGGCCGACGAACGAGAGCTAGTCATCCGACCAGAATCGCCTTTAATCCATCCAACCTGCGCAATTTACTTGGGGGTTGTTTTATTGGCCATTCCGCCTATATTTGATCACTTCTTGAGCCAACTATCATAACTTGTAGTTTTCAGGTTAATGGGTCGGATCATTTCTGACGAAACTGAAGAAATATTGCCTTACGTGCTTATCGTCTGACATTTTAGGCATACGTAATAGATTGGCCACTAATTCAGCAAAAGTTTTCTTGTGTTATTTGCTTGAACTATATGAATAATAAATATTTCACGCTTATAAAGATGATCTGTAGCTGATGTTATTAGGTACCGTGATCTCTAGCCTTTGGTATTGGGTACTATCTTTTCTACCTCAATGGGAGGTCTCAAATACCCGAGCTGTTGCAAATATCCTTTAGTATCGATGAGGTGCAGTACATTCATTCATGGTGTTCATCACCGAGTGGCTATCCTTTCCCAATGCTCTTCCCGTAGATGAACTTATTGTCCTCGGGATGCATCCCGTAAGATTCGCCAAGAAATGATCGTTTTTTTTTCNCACGAAGAAATGGTCGTTTTTTCCTATGGCGATCTGTGCTGTTATTTGAGAGTTTTGTAGCTGTGCACTTATCGCCTTCATATCGCCAATTATGATGATCTGCGAAAATGATCTATAGTGACATTTGCCTTTTGGATAGTATCACTTTGAGATAGTCAGAATGTTTTTGATCGACGAGGTCAAAGAGATCATTGGCAAATAGGAGGNNNAAAGCAACACCTTTTAAAATGCTCTCACTGTGAAATTTTCTTCATTCGTTTGACATGCGTTGGTGGTAGATGGTTGGTTATAGTTTCGGTAGTGGCATTTTAATCATTTATTCTCTGCTATATTGATTGCTTCGTTGAACAGCGATCTATAGAACTCTGAGTGCCCAGATTGGCGGATAGTCAGATGCTTTTTTGGAGAATTTACAGACGGAGATATGCTGAGGTCCTTTGTATGCTTCGATCTGGGCGTAAGTGCTTCCAACCGGGACATAATTGGACATATTAGGACATTTGTTTGGGACATAATGACTAATCAAATAACCCGTCGATGCTTGGTCTGTTGGCGTAATCGTTATTCGTTTTACTCTGAGTTGTGGTATTTTTCATCAACATGCTTTATTATCAGGATTCCACATGCCTTGCACTATGACCTCATGAGGTGAACGACGAAAGAGGAGGGCATAGTATAGGTGTGGCATGACCAGAAGTCGCGCTTTCATAACTGAGACACCATTGGCTTGTTCTCAAGTAGGTTGTTCGTTGGTGGTGTAAATGATTTTGTCGTGTGGGAAATGAGCCGGCCGTTTTGTGCTCAAGATTGCGGGCAATCGTTTTTATTATGATAAGTCTTGGCGATAGTTATTACACACACAAGGAAGGTATGGATATGTCGCATATTATGGATAACATTTCTTGTAAGTGATGGTTTGCGATTCATTTGCGAACAGTATGGAGCGATTCACTAGAGAGTAGCTACCCACTTCCATAAAAGAAAATGGTTTCGTTCGATCTGTTTTGAGCTAAATACGAGTGGCGAAAGCTAAGAACTAAAGTTGGATATTTTGTGCTTGACAGGCAAAGTTCTTTTTGCACGTTGATAGTGTCTCGCGGAAATGGATCGAATCATTTGTGATAAACACCTATTCAAATTTGAACTGTGTTTACTTTGTGAATTGCTATGACGAATCGACCCTCATATAAGCTTATTGATCGACAGTTCTTTTTTTGTTTGCGTCTATTAGATAAAGATGAGGCAAGCTGATTGCATCTTTTGGAACTGCTATATTAAGCTGTAGAACACTGAATCGATGACTTAGAATTGCGCATGAGAGGGGGAGGGAGGGGGGGGGGGGTGAGTTGCAAAATCGCTCGAATATTCGCTCATCGTTGCCTCCGTAATCGGGTCGCCATTTCATATCGGTTGCAGAGGAGTGCGAAATCCTCGTAGCGCCGTTTTTTTGGAGACCGTCTTTTTTTGAGACCGTCCTTTTTCTTAGCGGTTCGTGGCGGTTGAGTGGGACCTTTTCCATTAAATAACATATATTTGTCTTTGCCGTTTTTGCACCGCCTTATAAATCCTTTCTTCTAGACATATATGTCGGAGGGTTGCGCTGTTGAGCGGATTGAGGTAATTCTGTGTCCTTACTAATTTAGCGGATTTATATTGCAGAGAGCGACATTCTCCGTGTGGACAAAACGGCAACTGAAGCAGCAATGAGCGGTGAGAGCGCACCACCTAATGACCACTCGTGGAAGGAGACCATCAAAATGCCAGCGAAGGATTTGCGTTATAAGACTGCCGTACGTCCTCATCTTTTATTTTATTTATTTATTTATTTATTTATTCATTTATTTGTATTCAGAGGCAAATTCGGCGCTAATTCAGCGAAACGGGCATTTTTCGCGACGACTGCTTCGATCTAATTTTTGGCATAGTGGAGTAGATGACGACCACAATTCTAACACTTTCATCTGAATTGCCTGTAGATAAACTGCTGAAGTGGGGTAGATAACCTCGCAGTATTGCATCCTCCTAACTATTGTAATTTTTCCATGGAACGGTTTATCATCTCGCCGTGCTAAGCATTTCGATCATAAAGGCAGCGACAAAATTTTGCTAAAGAAGTGCATATGATTGAAATGATGGGGTATAGAGTCCCACGTCGTATAGGGTAGCCAACATGGGATGACTCAACATTTGCGAGATGAAGAGAATCGGAAAGGGATCCGGGTCAACGGCGAGGCAGGAGGTGTTTCATGCAGGGGGAGCTAACGAATTGTGCCCGGAGATGTCTGAATTTGCGTACCATATTGCCTCCTTTAAAAGCGTTTTCTTCTCATGGCGTTGGAAAGCAGCGTCTGTTCAGAGATGAGGGAAGAGGAATGGAGAATTAGCGGTGTTATCTAAAGAATAGTTGGATGTGAGTGTTTGAGAAGTCAGTAGTTTAACCCGCAACTTGGGGAGTGGCTTTCAGTTTCCAGATTCAGTAAATAGCTTCTAGATTCTGAGGCTATCACATATGTTCAATGAGAAGCTTATAGAACATGAGGCTACTAAAGTGGTGCTCTGCGATATTGGCTAGTCAGTGGGGCACAGCGGCGTATGCGAGCATATAGACATCTGCTTGAGGGCGATTATAGTAGTGTAATAATGGTAGGGGCTGATTTCAGGATGTGACTGATACGAAAGGGATCGAATTCGAGGATTTCTGTCTGAAGCGCGATCTACTCATGGGCATATTCGAGAAAGGCTGGGAAAAGCCCAGTCCGATCCAAGAAGCGTCGATTGCTATTGCACTTTCGGGTAAGCAGATTTTATTTTTTGCGGTGAGGTGACTGTCGTAGTTATTTTTACATGAGATTCTGCATTTAACCAGAAATCAAACTAAACTTTTTTGGTCAGATCCAACTTGGTATGGTGTCCCGGGGTGATCCCAATTATTTCTCTGTCATCTTCAGGTTCAGGTTCACGTTCACAAGGGAAGACGAAAACTGAAGTTCAGTCGGCGCATACCGTTAATTGCAATTATGAGGGATTTATCCATTCCTTTTCTATCCTCCGTGGGATGTTTGATAGCGTGAGAACGAAGTTCTAGAAGCAATTGAATTTTATGTATTCAGGGCAGGATATTCTGGCTCGTGCGAAGAATGGAACGGGTAAAACGGGCGCATATTGCATCCCATGCATCGAGAAGATTGATGCCGAGTTGAAGAAGATTCAGGCGCTTATCGTTGTGCCCACGAGGGAGCTTGCCCTACAGACTTCACAAATTTGCGTTGAGCTTAGCAAGCATCTCAAATTGAAGGTATGGATTTGAGCTTATTTAAGCTTTTTTTCAGCTTGACATCAGCAAGCGGCAGCATTGAGTGAAAACTTGTTAAAAATTTCGAGGAGGATGAACCTAGGCGGCAAAAACTAATTTGTGTCTTCCGAGCGACAGCTAATGTACTCTCGATCATCGACCATGTTGGTGTTCCTTCCAGCTTTAAGATGCGGAAGGTCGGCAAAGTGGATGCCCTATATTTTTTCAGCACTAGATAGACAAGCTGTCGGCTGGAATTTGGACAAATTTGAAACGAGGGCGGATGGGGATGATCTTGTGGGGTTAAAGGGGGGAGGGGGGTTAGACATGGAGTATAATCCAATGTGACGCGTACGGTAAGAATACTGAACGGTTGGTAGTTAAGAAAGTCGACCCTTGGTGTAGCAGCACAAAATTTGTTTGTTTTTTTTTTTTTTTGGTGCTTTTGGTCAGGTCATGGTGTTATCCTTTCGTATTTTGTGACAAATTCACAAGATCATGGGGCTTAATTTGCGGCGCAAATATGACCACAGTTAAGGACAAGATCGGATAAAAGGTTCAGACGGAGCTTATCGAATCACACCGAAATTCAGCTGACGTGAATTATTGAAATTGATTGATTTAGGCCATCTTTCAGCGACTTTTCAGCAATATTTCATTTACTGATGGATGAAGTAAGGTGGATGAGGTGTGATATAGCCGTTGAAAAGATGAGCTTTAACATGACAAGCAGCAATTAGTCACTTGTTGCACGTTGAGTAATAAGATCGAATAATTGACAACACGTCGTTCGTTTAGATGTTACTTAGTTCCTATGAATTAAACTGGAAATGGGGTTCGATTTCCATTTTCAGTTCCCGTTGATTTTTTTTTCTTTTTTTTTAGTGCGGGAATTGATTAGTTGCAGAGCTGTAATTGTGCTATGTCACTCAATTCGCGTGGCGTTACAAAGCCATTGTTTGCTAGTTCGATTCACTCTTTGAGGGTTTTTTCTTTCGTTGCCAAACAATTTGGGTCGAAAACTTTGCGTTTTCGGCGTATGACGGACGCCTTGTTAAAGGCAGCTGTACATACATGTAATGTTGCTGATATATGTATGAATTGCAGAGGTTTTTAGCTTTCGACGTAGATATTGATTCAGATGGCGTATGGATATCGTTGTCTGTTTAACTGCTCAAAATTTATCAATCTGCTCTGTCTAGATGCTTATCGATCCGTCGATTATCTGGTTCATCTAGCTGTACTCTTTTGTGGGCAAAAATTACGTTAGGAGTTGCATCGGGACGAATTTCGGAGTCGCTTTCATGTCCCATTTTCACACGTTTTTCCTTCGAAAGCAGCTCAGGCTTATTGAGGGGGATGAATTGGTTTGAATTGGTTTTTGCCAAGCCCAAGGCCGAACTGCTCACTTATTGAGGGGATGAATTGGTTTTTACGTGCAAGTTTGATAAATACACAGGTATGAACACGTTCCTAGCTTCCTGTCTGTATCCAATACGTCTGTGCTGGAAGCACTGCAGATTTTAGTTTTGTAGTGCTTTTGAGTGGTTGCAGAGTGGGCTTGGTGCCTTCGGAGGGGTAAAATTAGCCATAGTGTCATTCTTTGGAATTCAGGAGGGAGACAGGCAACTGCTTTGTCGCTTTTCTCTTGACTGCGATAGTTTTCAAGTTGAAGAGGTGAGCGACAGTATTTAACCTACGATTTTGAGCTTTCCCCGCTAAATTCACAAAATAATACCGCTGCTGGCTTTCTCGCCTATCCCTTCCGTCCCGCTACCCTCCCCTCACCCCTCTCCTACCGCCCCACCCGTCGTTTTCTATTCCTCAGTAAAACAACACGCGTGATATCACACGAAATATCGTTGCGGTGCTGTATATTGAAGCAAGAGCAGTATGCTGTCGGTGACGTCTAAAGTCTACATTAAGGTAATTGCTACACTGAAAGGCGAAAGGGAAAGTTCGACTGTTCACGAGAGTATCTCGTTGTAGAAACAAGATTCTCTCTGGTACGTCTGCTTGCTGTGATGCGATTCGGCTTAGCAATGGTATAATTGTGCACCGTTGATTTTAGCCTAGAAGCGGACTATAGGTACGCAACGCGAGTTGCTTTTTCAGACTCCCTTCCCTATTTCATCACACGTACTGATGCAGAAATGCATCCCCCTTAACATCTTTACGTATTGTTATTTGTACATGATTGGTCACTTGTATAGGTGATGGTGACGACTGGTGGCACTGATCTGCGAGACGATATCATGCGCCTGAACGGTGTAGTGCACCTCGTTGTGGCTACTCCTGGACGTATCCTTGACCTCATGGACAAGGTACGTGCAGCATGTTTGTTACATATTGCTCCCTGCTGTTTGTAGGCTGGTAGGGAAAAGAAAGTGGTCAGCAAGCAAAGGGAGACAGCGAAGGGCAGCATGCATTTTTTGCTGTAGCACTGTGGGATTGCTTCTAGATAGCTAACATCATTTTGTGCTGCTTTGGTTGATAACAAGGTTGTACCATATTCCCTCAAATGTTAAGAACTTGGAAGGGATGTGGGAGGTTTTAACGTTCGGATCTTTGGATTCACCAAGTGAGAAGCGGAGGGGGAGGGGGGGGGGGGGGGNGGGGGGGGTCTGTCAGAAAAAGAAGTTGGTCTTTTGGAGATGTCGTGGTATTGTTGTTCATCGATTTACACTATGTTTCAAACATCAGAGGGGAAGTTTTGTGGTCTTCAAAGAGTGGATTGACTTGCTCAAATGAGTTGAATTTAAGGAAGCTTTTGCGCTAATAGTTGTTTGCTCTAGATTTGTTTCTACAATTTCTTGCCTTAGGTCAGTGATCTTCACGGTTAGTTTGCTCAATATCTGGCACCTCGCTCCTCCTGTTGAGGGAAATTGAGTGGTGTTAAAATGTGTGGGCATTTTTCATGCGTTTCTACAATATCTTCTATAATCGGGACTCGGGAACTTCAATTTGTAGCGGAAATTGTTCAAATTGCAACTCATTCAGTTGCTAAATTCAGCCAGAGTTTCACAAAAACACGAATTGTTACACCACTTTTGCAAAATCCTGAAGAACGCGCAAGCAGTGGTCGATCAGGTTGCTCCCGAAATGTTGCCACAGTTGTCTCATCTTCGTCACATCATTACGCAATGAAAGTCCCATCCAGTGAAAGTCACGTTGGGAGCAGCGAAGTAGTGAGTAAGAGAAAGGGAAAGAGATCGATGACAAGAGAAGAAAGAAGATCGATGGCATAGAGTGGGGTCATTCCTCATTAAGCAGGCGTTCTTTCAAGTTAGCGAGCTTTGATGCGCGTCTGCAAACTCTGATAGCCATTTGACAACCATGGAAGGCACTTTGCATTCGAGAGCGCTGAGACGGTTTACTGCGCACTTAAGACAATGATTTCACCACATTGTCACAGTGCGTTTACTGCGCAGCGAAAAAGTGTGAGGGTTAAGGGTTTGTGGGGTGAATGCAGATTGCAATGGAGTTGTGTACCATGCCAACCCCCCACCCTACTCTACCATATGTCCACCACTCACTCTTGATATTGTTTTTCACTTGTTATTTTATTTTCCGATTAGTCAAAATTTCAAGGTGGTTTTCAACTGGCTTTTCAAGATGTCACTGTGCAATGAATAGAGGAAGGGGGTATACCCGGGAGGCGATGAAGCAATATCAGAGCTCTTGAAGCCTGTTCTGAGACGTTCATTCGTGTCGTAACTTGCGATGTGCAATGTTGCGCTGTTGTCGTGCTAGAGTAGTTTGGATTGCAGGGTGTGGCGGATATGTCTCGTTGCGCGACGCTGATCCTCGACGAAGCGGACAAGCTATTGTCGCAGGATTTTCAAGGTATTCTGGATCGTGTGATCAAGTTTCTGCCGGCGGAGCGGCAGATTATGCTGTACTCGGCGACGTTCCCTCTCACGGTGGCTACGTTCATGCAGAAGCATATGAAGAATCCCTATGAGATCAATCTTATGGAGGAGCTCACACTGCTTGGAGTCACACAGTTCTATGCCTATGTTCAAGAGAAGCAAAAAGTACACTGCCTCAACACACTCTTCCGCAAGGTTTGTCATATTCCACTTAACTTGTCTTTATATAATTGGTTCTATCTAGGCAGCAGGTTCGTTAGATGACAGGTATATGGCTCTAATATTATGCGCTTCCGAGTACCATCTCTATATAATCTGCTAATATGCAGGATTCGAAAATACACGGTGAAACTGTGGTGCAAATAGGCATTATAGCAATATCGCCCCTGAGCGTATGCGTGTGTATGCATTTGTTGGCCAGTCCAGTAGTTTCAGTCAAGAGCCATTGGAGGTGTGAAGGAACTTATTTGCAGTTGCAAATCAATCAGTCGATAATTTTCTGTAATTCAACACAACGCGTGGAGCTCCTCGCGAAGAAAATTACCGAGATCGGCTATTCGTGCTACTATATTCACTCGCGCATGGCACAGAACCATCGCAATCGAGTGTTCCACGACTTCCGCCAAGGCAATTGTCGCAACCTAGTGTGTTCGGATCTACTCACTCGCGGTATTGACATCCAGGCCGTCAATGTAGTCATCAATTTCGACTTTCCGCGCAATGCTGAGACATACCTGCACCGCATTGGCCGGTATGTTGGCCGATTTATATGTTTTAGGGGTTTTGTGAGGCTTTTGTCTGACAGTTGTTCAGTCATCATCGATTCCTTCGAATGGTTTTGAAGCCCTTCCGTTCTCGTCACGACGGGAGAATGTTTATGAAGTCATGGTTGATGTTGGGGTGTTGCGGCCACTAAGAGACTGATTGGCAGTCAGTTCGGAAAGTGGGAAAATCGCCAGCTACATCGATGGAGAGAACGACGAAATCGGCGAAATTACGGCTATCAAAAGTATTAAATGTGTATCGGCAAGATTGCTTATAGCGCTTATTGGTACTTAATGGTGGATACGAAAAGCTTGAAAGTAGATGACGGAAGGGATTAATTGCAGTTCGGGTCGTTTCGGGCATTTGGGCATCGCAATCAACCTCATCACATATGAGGATCGTTTCACACTACGGCGTATTGAAGCTGAGCTAAGAACGCATATCGCGCCTATTCCAAAGGTTCGTTTTTTTTTTTTTTCTTACTCTTGGATTCTACCTATTTAAATAAGCCTCATATACGATGTTTTTCGTTGCTGGTCGAGCTTGAGAGAAGTAGTTTTTGTCACCACAAGAGATTTATTTTGTGAAAATGTTGCTTGAAAGTCTGCAACGTACGTTTTGTTGAGTTCATGGCGTTTTTAATCGTGAGCGTGGGTATATTGCAGTCGGTTGACCCGAAGCTATACGTGGCCGAACACCAACTCGTCGACGAGAACACCGGAAACGAGAACGCCGTCGGCTCATCCAAGGCTGTCACCGTCGCCTAGGCGAACTGTAAGAGTGTTAAATAATTCGTTGTGATATAGTCGTTTGTTCGTTATGGGAAGGTGATCGTGCAGTGCAACCGTATTTAATGCTTATGGGACGTGCTATATTGAGGGGGGGGGGGGGGGGGGGGGACAAATCAAACCACAAAATGTGGACGCACTCCAATAATCGACCAACGGATTTCGGCGTAGTAAAAGGTGATGAAAGATATGCATGTATTAGTAGTAGGATTTGTCGGATGTGCGCCTAAGGTATTGGGTTCAGCGAACGGAAGACAAGATTGGAGATTTTGTGTTACTTGGTAAAATTGAGCATATAAGTAGAATATTTTTTCAGGTGCCTCAGACAAGTGCTTTCATATCCGGTTTTATGATCTCTTTTGGTTCGTATAATCGTGTTGTTCGACTTCCCCTCTTCTTTTATGTGGGTTTCCTTTTAAATTTACGCAGAGAACCTTCCAAAGATTGTACACTCTTTGCACTGAATGCCACTCCATTTTGCACCTGATGGGGCAGATAAGTTTTGGAATTGGAGAGCTAGAGACGGAAGTGGAGGGAGGGGGGGGGGGGGGNCTTAATGGTTGACGCTGGGAAGTCGATTTCCGGAGGCCGGTCAGTGGTATGAGTGGCAAGACATTGGTTGGAGCAGCGAAATAGTCGTAGATATGGGATACTGATCGGAAGAGGAGTTGGAAAGCAGAAGTAGCCATCCGGGAATTGGGCAGTCCAGGTTTCGTGGGTCAAAAATTATTTGCACTTATCTTTTATTGGGAACGGTATCTTCTTTTGAAGTACATTATTTTATATAACCTACCAAGCTGTGGCGGTTGTATCTGTCGTTAGGGTTTTGAGATGACTTGATGTCGTTGAAAAGCTGTCGTTAAATTTGTGAACGAACAGATATTAAACTGTTGGATAAACTTGAATAATTAGTTGCTTTCGGTATTCGGGTATTTGTTCTTACTACGGCAACCGTTTATTGCAAGTGCTTGCATGAGTAATAACCGCTCATCACTGGTTTGTAAACCACTCTACTTTTAGGGTTTTTCTCCGCGGTCTACTGTGTTCAACCCCAATCCTGCTGGATAACGCTTGTTTGACCTACGTCGTCGTGCATTCCCAGCAGTATTTACCTATCATGGAATTGTTTTATTTGTAAGTTAATTAATGTATATACAGACGAACAGCCTCTTCCAATTTTCTTTCCCATCCCCGCTGTCCCCCACCATCAATGTCTGTTTGCACTCCAGATGAACTAGTTCGGCAAGTAGGTAATGGCTGCTGTTAAATTTCTCCACTCGTTCCCTCCTCCCCTCCTCCCCATCATTTTGTTTTTTTTTCTTATCACTCTTTTCACCCCCCACCCACTTTGTTTTCGATGCGCTGCATTGCATTGTGGTTGCATCGATTTATCGCAGAACGCTTGATTGACTGTCTAGGCCAAATAAGGCCGAATTGTGTTGTAGATGGTGGTTCACGTTGCGTGTGTTATGTTGGATCATTGGTGTATTGGGATATGATATTGCTGTGGTTTAGCTGAGCTGCCTCTGTGCGGCGTGCATCTCATCGCTTTACTGCTGACTCGTCTGATAACTCTCTGCAGTGCCTTCCATATCGGGTGCTATTCCCACCTTTCATGTTGTTTATTGTAAAGCTCGGAAAGTATTGCATTTTATTTATTTGCCTGAAAGGTCTAAATTAATTTGGAGCAAACATTTTTTTTGCTGGAGGGATGATTTTGCTGCGTGAAGGGATAAGATGTGCCCGAATTGTTGCGTTGATGAATCGACTGTATTTCTTGGGTTCATTTCTTCATGGGGAAATCTCTATTTGTTTTGGACTGTTTTTTTTCGGTGTGGGAGTGATCCTACTTGCTATAGCAGATAGTTCTTGCGAAGAAGGTCACGTGAACAGAATGAAACTCCTTTGGGCGCCCATGTGGATTGTTCCATATAGTCTGGGATTGTACTTGATGATTTGGGACACTTCTTCAGTTCTTGTGGGTTGCTGATGCTGTTGTTCAAGAGGTTTTGCGAAATTCTGTCGGTTTTGGTCTTAACAGCGTCTTAAGGGAAGAGGGGATGAAGCCAATTACAGTCGATTTATTTCCGTGTTATTCTTGTGATTAGAGCTTTGCAGGGGGACTAACGCAGCGGAACGTGCATATCATTTCGACGCATTCCGGACGTTCGTTGAAGGGGAAGGTGGTTAAGGTGAAGGCAACAGCTTGGGGGGATAGAGTGATAGTATCCTTCTATTTCGGATTGTAACTGAAGTAGTGGTTAAGGGTAGGGTAGGGGTTTTTTTTTTTGAAAGGCAGTGACGGTATATGCACGTCGCAGTGCCGCGAGCCGTTTCCCATCACCGGCTCTTGTCGATATCTCTTTTAAGCGGCACTTTTATTCATTGTTTTGTCTCTGTTTTAACGCATTCTTACTTGTTCCGATAAGACCCATATTTTGAGCGCTCTTTTACCGTCATATTTGATTTATTTGATGGCCGGTTCGGCGTTGCCGTCCAACTGTGATGTTTAGCCACTGTGTGCGTATATATGCGGAATGTTGTCCTCATCTCAGCGTTGCGGGTATTGCGGTCACGTGCGCAGTGCCCGTAAGCGGTCGCAGTTGTTGCACGTTTCATCGTCGGTCATTTTGTCACTTTTGCAGTTTAATCGTTCCGCAATGTGGGCCGCATGCGTATATGCGGAATGTTGTCGTCATCTCACAACGCGGAACGCATTGTTGTCGAAGTGCTGCTAGTTGTTCAGCCTGTTGTAATTCGAGATGTTTCTAAATTTGTCAGATTTTACAATGAGCGCACTTGTCTCCAGCGAATGTTCTTTTTTACGCGAACTCGCGATTTTTGTGATGATGAGTTTCACGCACTGGTTTTAGGTTGTTGCCTAATGGTTTCTTGTGTGTTTCTGTGTTTATTGTTTACTTGCTGCCTCATGTTCTCTTATAGGCAGCATGTTTACGAAAAAAAAAAAGAAAAAAGTAGTGCTATGCAGTCTTTCACGATTTGAACGTGTTTGATAATAACAATAAATTATGCACTACATTCGTTTGTTTATACACATCGGTGAAGTAGCGCAGACATATTGATGTTGTGCTTCATGGGTTGTTGGATGTAAGTCGGCTTTTGGAGTCCGATTTGTATATAGGTTCATACTTGGCCGTAGGTAACAGCAGTTTTGTGCCTCGTATTTGGGTTGCGTTGTTGTGTTGTGATAGCGGTTCTCATGTCTCTAGTGGAGGCGCCTGCGATGATGGCAGTTTACGAGTTTTCAGAAGTGCTCAAAGTCGGGCAGTAAGGGGAATCGGTGGGGTCTTAAGCAGCAAGCGGCGTGAGGGAAACTGGTTAGAAGAAATTTCGTTGCACATGAGCAGCAAGTTCCGATAGTTCGATGATTTTGGCTGGAGGTAACGATGCGGCAGTTGTCTCAGAGTGCTTCATTTCAGTTTTATTGGTCACATTTGCGGTAACTAGTGGATTACGTGCACAAAGATGGTTTCGACGTGCACTGTGGTCCAGAGGAGCGCTTCATGGTGGCATTGGATTGTGGGAGTGATTTGTAGTGGCACTGAATCGTGCGGACGGTTTGCTGACCACGGTCCGCGTTGTACCAACCGCAAGGGTCCGGCGAGTTTTGCTCCCGTCCAGGGTTCATCCTGAAGATCGTCTTCGTCGATGGATCATCCTTTCATCAGAAGCGCGAAGCTCACGGCTATGCTGTGTCGCAGTTTGATGGCTTGGATCTCTCAACTACAGCCTCGATCGCGTACAACGAGTCGCCGAAGTCGTTGGTTTTGGGATCGAGTCGGTCGGCATTACGAGGGCAATTGTCACCAGCAAAAGGTGCTCAGCTACCTGTTCAGGTATGACTGGAAAGTTACCTTCGCAATGTCATTTAATGACTTTGACTGCTGCGATTAATGAAGCATCGACGAAAGATTCGGTTAGTTTCCTTCTCGTATCCGACGAAGCCCCATACTTGGTCCCGATGAGGTCGTCAGCAGTATTCTACTAGTTAAGTAAATGAGTTACTCCTAATAGTCATAGCAGTCGACTTTCTGTTGCTCTTGGCTCGGAAAATGTGAGTTTCAAGTTCTCTGATAGCGATGATCCAAGCTCGAATTNNNCAAGTTCTCTGATAGCGATGATCCAAGCTCGAATTGTTTGAAATCTAAGCTCGAACTGTTGTAGTCCGAGCTCGAACTTACATAAAGTGGCCTAAAATCCATAAAGTAGGACTTTTAAGAGAGCATTTTGCGGAAAAAAAGTCCAATACTTTCATTTAGACCTATCGACAGAGGAGAACCCCCCTGTGGGAACTGATTCTTGCCAAAAGATTTTCTTCTTTAACACCGTAATAAAAACCATAAAAATTTGCACCCTTCGGTAATGTCGAGTTTATTAACTACGATAAGACAACAAAGATTAGGTAGTGTTGAATGATTCATCTAGCGAAAATGCGTTGATGCATTAAGTCTCTTTGATTTACCAAACTTTCGATCTTTCTAATGATTACGAAGAGATGATAATTTATGGATTCTTTATTTATTTCAATGAATTTTCTATGCTCTTTTTTTTCTTTTTTTTTTCTTCTGAAGGCATATGTAATTTGTTCATTATTACAAACATCCTTCCTCATCATTAAGCTAGTATTGTTGGAAATTTTTCGTCATTAATTTAATGGCCATTGATTAGCAATAAACAATTTTTTTTTTGCGAAAATCTTCTCTTTTTACGTCATACGTTTACATTCCTTTCGATCGTATAAATTTTCATCGCAAAAAAAACGCTTTGTACAATGATCATTTCTTCTTCAGCGTCATAAATGAATTCATTTCTGCCATTTCGGTAGTCTCCACATTTATAGAAATCTCTCTCGATTAGACGACCATCAGACATCGTTTGAAATCTATTCTTTGCTTATTTTCGATATGGACGATGAGCTTTCGATTTTCGAGAATCAATATAGCATTCTCTTTTTAGGATCTTTTTTTTGGGCGGGTTCGATTTCTACAAGGAGGAACTTCCTTCTTTTTTTTGTTTGTTTGTTTGTTTTANGGGTTCGATTTCTACAAGAAGGAACTTCCTTCTTTTTTTGTTTGTTTGTTTGTTTTAAATCACAGCGTGCTTCTCAAAGCATCTGAATGTTTTTATTGATGATGTTTCGATCTGAAATTATGGCTTATGATTTGTGAAGGGGAGGAAGGATGTGGAGAGAAACAACAAAGCAATCTGCAACTTCCTTCGTCGATTTCTCATAATAGATTAAAAATGATAAGTAAATAATTATCATGATTAGAATTTATAAGATCTTTTAGAGAATATACTTATTAAATATTCTCAAATATTATCAGGATACTATTAAGTTGTATGCAATGAAACGCTATGCATCTATTAGTTGATTCACTTCATTCCAATATCAACGAGAGTAATTTCTATGAAAAACATTATTCCACTTGATGGATGAATTTATTAGCAACTAATCGAATTATGAACGCATCAGCAAACATAAGTGTAAAAATTCGGTTGCTCATTGCTCAACTATATCGTCAGAGGTGAATATCAACTGTCATCGAGTATCATTACCTAATTTTACTTGATGATTTAATATTTTTATTTATTTAATTTTTTTATCAATTATCAATTATTTAGTTNATTGCTGCTTAACTATCGATGAATATTTTTTCCTCCATTTTTGAGCGAAACAACGGAAACATCAACGATTGTTGAGTCTATTCTATTCTCATTACGATAGAAGCAAGCAGATTACTCGAGGCGGTTATAACGAAAATAATTCCACTAGGCAAGCATCACGATTGAGTCTATATCTCAACATTTGATGCTTATCTTTTCGATCGTCATATCATTTATCTTTTCGACTATTATATCATTTATTTGTAAAATGATCGTATTGAGGCGGATAGCGTGAAATTTTTCTCGTTTTGAATAGCTAAAAAAAANTCGTATTGAGGCGGATAGCGTGAAATTTTTCTCGATTTGAATTGCTAAAAAAACCATAACGATATGCTTTCGTCTTTGAAGTGCCTTATCAGTTATTCTATATTATAATCTACTATTGAAAGAATTTCTTCGGTTATGCTATATATTATATCTCATGACTCAAGAAAAAAAAAAATCTTAATAACCTCTAATCTTCTTCACAACAATGAAATATAATCGAACTTTTGATGAGCCATATCGTTTTCTCACATTTCGGAGCTCGACGTATTCATCAACGACATCAAATTCGTTGTTGTTTTGATTTTTTATCATTTTTTTAGCAAAAAAAAAAAGTCGAGTTCGGCGAGAATTATACAGCCTTCGGCACCGCTANAATTATACAGCCTTGGCACCCCTATTCCACATCATTGCTTGCAGCTTATCTATTCGAAAAGAATACCGCATTATCATAGCTAATTC
The DNA here is from genome assembly GCA_022844705.1 of Toxascaris leonina. Taxonomy (NCBI): domain Eukaryota; kingdom Metazoa; phylum Nematoda; class Chromadorea; order Rhabditida; family Ascarididae; genus Toxascaris; species Toxascaris leonina. The sequence continues at coordinate 16,988 of JAARMF010002524.1, forward strand.
TTGTATCATCTCTGAAGCGAATCGTATTCGTTAGCAACGAATTTTTTCTTTCTTAAATCGTCTAGCAGCTATATCGAGTCATATATGCCAAAGTGTATGATGCCAACACACCTGCTGAATTTATGCCGTATCTGCCGCATCGAGCAAATCACATTACAGCGGAACGATACTTAAAGATGATAGCTTCTTTAAAAAATTGCTAATCCACTATAGTTTCCCGTGAACATCACCTCATTGCAGTAATATGAATGAAGAAAGATGTTCTTCAAATAAAAGCAAACCTCTCTGAACCAATCCAGCATCTGCGCGGAATCCACGCAACTCAAAATCCACGCAAACACTTAATTTTGATTGTATGGTTCATGAGAGATTTTTGCGTATATGTATTTGTCGATAGGCGACAAAACGCTTCAGATGAAGCAAACAATATGGCTAAGCTAGCCATAAAAGGGCGATGATTGTTACGAAAATATAGCGCAATCTGCACTATGCATATCAGAACGAATCATATTTGCAGAATTTTGGGCAGCTTCCCGCAAATGGACAGCTTTGTGCTTCGTTCACACCGTCTCCGTCCTTTTAGTTTAAGAGGAAAGTTTATAACAATTTGTAAAATGCTAATCAAGTAATCAGTAATGGAAAAGACTAAAAATCCAACAATTTACGATATCCAAAGGCAGCGGCGCTTATCAATAAAGAGGTGAAATTACGAAAAGTTGCATTCGTTTTGCTCAACGCCTTATTTTTATTCNCTAAGTTGAACTAAGCGAAATATACAGCCAACAAGATATAATACAGTGCAGAAAATGTTTCTGCAAAATTTGCAAGCAATATCATTGATTTAAATTCTTTTTTTCCAGATAACGTATGCATGCTATTGCGTTGATCTATGGAAAAGAGGAACTTCTAACATTGCAGACAAATCCACATGGATCCAGAGAAGCCTTCAACAATAGCTAATATGAGTATTCTCGGTGAACTTGGTGTACTCCGCTAAATATTCATCTACAAAGAGTTTGTGACTTTTTGTGATGCGTCGAATCAAGAACGCCATTATGATCGTCGGAAATATGCCCTTCAATTGCTTAAGGTGTTCTAACAACAGCGAAGTGGGTGTTTACTAACCAACTCATCTTGTGCCGTTGCCTTCACAAGCACAAGAAACTCCTCCGTCCGTGCCAAGGATATGTCCCATGGCGTCGCACTGCTAGCCCAGAGCCACGCCCACATGGAACTCCATTCTATACCGCTCAGTTGCCATAGCCGGACCGCTAGCTTTGTGATTGAATCTGGTCAGCTGAGGGCTAAACAAGCGAGTTCTTCGCAAAGAATGTGACATATTTTCGAATATGATCTTAATAAATGGGATACTAAAGTATGTAGCGTTTTTTTTTGGAAGGTATATATACCCGTACTTAGTGAAATATGTGAAGGCACAAAAAAGAAGGAATTAAGGGCATAGCGAAGAAAAACTGGGGTTGAGAGAAGCAAAGCTGGCGTGGACTTAATAGTTCTCACGCTCGCTTTTAGATGATATTTAGAGAGGAGCTTGTCGTTGTTCGAGATTATCGGCGGGATGAAAGAAAGCATTTCCATTCGCGTTCTCGGTGAAAAAAGACGGGGAGGGAGGGGTGGGGGGGGGGGGGGNGGATTCTTCTGCAGAATTTTGGCCGCATAGATCTGTCGTCATCACTTCAATCAACCTTAAATGTCATACCTATCGTTGTCAGTCCAGATTGAACCGTTTTTTTTTTCTAAACATATGACTTTATTCGACTCGGCTAGTTATAATTAACTTGGCTTTCGAGAATAAGAAATAAAACTTTACAAATATAGCAGAAAAACATTTTTTTTAAAATAAGATTTCGCGATGAGTTTTTGTTTCTTTATGCGAATATCGCTATTTCTATCAACGATGAACATATCGACATTTTTTAATTATTTTCGAATTTTTAAGATAAACGCAAAAATTATCCATTCGTTCGGAATTGATGACGTTAGCTAATTTATTAAACTTTTCGAGACATTTATTAGTTTCAAATCTAGCATTTATTGGAAATAATTAAGCATGAACATTCGACGATTTGAACATATTCGTTGTCTATCTATAAAATTCTCATACGTGAGTCAGCACTCCAAAGAAACTATTAATTTCCTCCTCGATGCAACAATAAAAGCTTTGCAATATTCCGTAATTGTTGCTCTCACATTCTAAATGTCTAATCTCCCAAATTATGTCTTTGCTAACGTCTTGTTTTTCCTCTTCATGCTCACATACTTTTGTATGTTTTCCCCATCTTGGGACATGAAATAAATAAATAAATAAATAAATAAATAAATAAATAAATGAATAAAAGAGTCTCGATATTTGTTGTATCAATCGGATTCCATAGGAGGATGCTTTTGTATCGCTCATAATCAAACATATTTCAGTAGAGTTTCAATGTTGCATATGTTAAGTATTTTATGCGCATTAATCTTTTAAGCTTTTGATCATTTTATTGTCGATGATTTACGTCAGAAATTTATTTGTCAGATAAATATTCCACATTATTCGAGTAATAAAGCGGAAAAATATATATTTTTTTAAATATAAAGTGCAAAATATTTTTTGTATATATTTTTATATAGAGCGCAAAATTGCACTTTTCGTTTTGTAAGCTATATATATTTCTAGGAATATTTAATGAATTGCGCTTTGCAACCCTCCAAATTTTTATTCGTTTTCTTATATTTTCTTCCCCTTTTTTTCGCCGTTTTTTTAATCCCCCGTAATTTATGGCATTTCAAATGTTAAAGAATTGATGAAGCAAATAACAAAAACAATTTCCGAATCATTTTCTACTATTACTTAGAATTCATTTGCTTATCACGTCGTAAAGAACACGACAGGTGGCGGTTTGTATGCGTTCTTTCCTAGTAGTGTTGTTTTGGTGTAGAGGTGGGTGATAAAGAGAGGGCTAAGGAAAGATTGAAAGATTGAGCACGAATACGTTGGGAACTGGTGTAGGTGTGAGGTCATATAAACTTGGAAGTATCAATCTCGACAACTCGTTCAGGGAGCAATCCTCTACAATAATATTGTTCCACACGTGAAGGGCGCAACGGGAGGGGGGGGGGGGGGGGGGGGGAAAAAAAAAGTGGAAAAAAAAANATGTGGGATCATTTCATATGATTGTTGTTATTAATGCAGAAATGCTATACCTCTTATTCTTTCCGCACACAAATCGAATCCATCGAAATTTCATTTTTCATTATGCAAACGTCATATAACCAGCAGCCATCTATTGTGACTCTTGCGGCGAGTTCTTTTTAGATTGCTATCATCTCATGCTTGCGAATTATCACTTGATATGAAATGTGTTCGAAACGACAATGGAAGACAAATCTGACGCTGACGATATATTTGTATTCTTTACAACGATCATCGTAAGTGGAAATTTTTATCATTATCTTCAAGAAAACACAAAGAAGAAGCCAAAACGAATGAGGAAATATGTCATAAAATGAGCGATGATGCATATACTTCGCAATTCCGTCTATTGAATCGATGATCTTTAATTACTTGATTACTTGATTGACCGGACTATCGAGCATCGATGACGCTGCCGGTCACAATGCGCTTCCATTAGGGTACTGAGACCTGTGGTTTTGCATTGTTGTAGCCAATAAGTGACGCCACCCTACTGGCCAGGCGAGCAGGCCTTGATCTTTAATATAAAAACTAAATGCAAATTGCATTCTCTTTTGATTTTATGCGATTTTGCATCTATGAAACAAATTTTTGCTCAGCATTATGACTCCAATATTTATGTAAATATGCGATTGATCGCGTTAAGTTTTAATTCGTGGATCACTCAAGTTAGAGGTATATAGAATTGATAGGTGTAATTTGCATTAGCTATTAGAATTGATCCTATTATCGCTGAAAAGATATACAAATACCCAAATCTATCTAGAGCTCGGCATGCATTTTGTGGCCGACTATGTTTATAGATCAAAATTAGCTTAGTCGAAAGGATGAATCTTTCTCTCGAAAAGTTTCTATCGAAATCGTGAGATTCCGATGAGCACAATCAAAATTGCACATATCATACCATATCTAGCATACGATTCGATATGTCTTTCCTTTGTCTTCTTTCGCAAATTCTTCGCAAAAATTGGAAGAAACATATTGCGAAAATTTACGCTCATATAATTTATCTTCGAATAGTTATCCTTTTGCATAAATATTTTATTTCCAGGATTGGAAGATATTTCACAAGATATTTCAGTCGATTAAATCATTAGTTATAATTTTTCCGATAGAACTCTCTACTAGGTCATGTTTCTTCCCAGTCTATTACCACTAAGTTAGGGATGGAAATATGGGCAATCATGAACTCTGCAAGTTAAACTTTGTTCAATAAGTGATCGGAGCAATGAAACGTGTGGAAAATTGTTACTAGACGGTGTCTCATTTATTTCTAAATGTCTACCGCAATATATAAAGAAAAAACGGAGGGGACATGAAGGCAATTCAGCCTGCTAAATAGAGGTGAAATCGTTGATACGACCACACAACAGGTGATATATGCTACTTGTGCCATGCTGTAGCTGATATTCAGTCCGAAAATATATTCACTGCACACCTATTCCGCTTTTTTTAAAATTATTATTGGGGAATGTGTTAGGATACAGCTGATGGTTTCAGCATATAAGAAATCGAACAGGGCGATCCACCTGTCGCAAGCTACGTCTTACTTTTTCGATTATGTTGGACTGTGTGATTGCGGACTGTGATATTTAGATACGAAAAAAGAAGGCAAATTTGTTAATAATAAATACGTAAAAGAACTAAATTCAACGAGAGAATATTTTCGTAATCGGTTGTTTCGTAATGCAATAATTTTTGTTATCGGTTGTTTCATCACATTTTCTTTAGCGGTTGTTTCATCACATTTTCTTTAGCGGTTGTTTCATCACATTTTCGTTACCGGTTGGTTGTCTCATTTACCCTGGAGAATGATGCAATAATTCTCGCAGCCAGAATATTTTTACGAGAATCTTTGACGTTCGTACGCTATGAAAAATATGCGTAAGCATCATCTAACGCTTACTATAACCATCATTTTGGCGCATTTGAAAATTTCTAAAAAAGTGCCAAGTATGCCGCACAACGCTTACTGATATGCTTATGTTTATGCTTTGAGAGAAATTAATTTTGAGGCTGCATCTGCTGGCTTAATAACGAATTCGGGCGCAATATGTGTAATACGAATTTCTCAAGTATTCAAGAATCCTTTTGGTTTACTTCTAACAGGATTTTGCCTTTCGAATTGTGTCGTATTGTCGATAGTTATGGCATGGATGACGTATGTACTTGCAATGTAAGTAACCATCATCGTATTTGAGCTTCACATTCGGCTTAATCGCATTCTTTTCCTCATTGCAATCGTTATCACAACTTATCTTTTATATAAACAATAAGCATGAGAAATTAAGAGCCAACATTTACTCGAGCACTTCAACGATCATTGCCTATTCGTGATAGCATAATTAATTACAGATCATCGAAAACTTCATCAAATCCGGCTTTTCAAGAGTGCTATTGCGGCATAAAATTTGAAGAGGAGTCATTGCTTCAGCAATATCTGAGGGTGTTCTTTGTGATCCAACATGACCCAATATCCCCGGAAAGTAACCTCAACCGCACTTAAATAGAAATATTGTCATTATTTGAGGATGATTTCACGAATGCATATGTAATTTAATGAGGCAATTAAGCCTTTAAAAAGAAAAAGCCGAAAATTATCAATTTTTGTTGTCGTTTTCTCATCTATCCCTCTACTAATCAAAAAATGATTCGAGCGATCACATTCACATTGCCTTTTGATATATTGCAATATTCGACGTTTCATATAACATCAATATCAATTGATGCTTAGCTATGAAGTATGTGTTGTATGTGAAAATATGATGAGTTCAGTTAAACGAGATGAGGCCATAAGTGAGCTACACAAGTATTGTGATGTTTCATTTCTTCAGCTTTTCGAATAATCCACCTTAGCAGCATTTTGCTCGTTTTTCTTCTCCACTAAAGTCATCTGTCACATTAATGCGTCATATATGCTCTTTTAAATTATAGACAATTGAGGGAATTAATGAATTGCGGGCGCATTCAGTGCCGCACTTAGATTTCTTGCTTGTTTATTGCCTTAGAGGGAAACAACCAATCTGATTGCCTATTTCATCGCTTGACCTTTTATATCGCCTGAAAATGCATATATAGTTCCAGCGAGCACGTAGGCGTCATGTTTTCTATTTCTACATTTTTTTCATTTATTTTTTTCTTTATTCATCACATGAATAAAAAATAATTGCACAATAAATAATTTTGAAATAGATTGAGAAATTTTTTTCAGCGATGGTCCTTGGCAAAATTCTATGCTATCCGTATTGTGTGGTCAACTCACAAATGGATCGTTCTATGCGGGAATTTTAATGGGTCTTCTACTTGCGATTAATCGTTTATGCGCTATTACTTTCCCGACAAAATATTCTTCACTCTTTCAAAGGAAATTTGCCAATAAACTTACTCCTATAATTTGGTTAATTTCAGTGTTGATGTGCTCTGTGTATTATTTCGGTGAGATTTTTTTTTTGTTGTTGTATCATTTCAATTGTTTATTTGCGAATCATATTAAGATAACCGATAGATGCAACAATTAAAATTTACTAAATAAGTAAAAATAATAATTGTAAAAATAAGTTTAAAACAAGTAAAAAATAATATCCATAGATGCAACCTCTTTATTTAGCAGGCAATCGATCGTATTGTACGCAAATTGCAATTATTATTTTTATTATTACGTCATCGAAATTATTCATTCAAATACGTAGCGGAAATTATTAATGCGCCCATCGCGTTCACTGATTGTTGGATTGTGATGAATTAAGCCCCTTATAGCTCCATAGAAATGAACTAAACGATCGAACGAATATTATATCTCTTTCGAATGACTCTAAGCCTTTTATAATATATACGTTCCTCCTAAGTTGAGGCTTTAGATTCTTCTCGGTCCTTCTCTTCAAAGAGGATTCATGACAGAGAGGGTTGATGCTTTTGCCGCTTGCTTACATAAATAATTCAAAAAAATGAGGGAAGGACGTAATTTGTGAAATCAATTGGAGCTTAAATTGTGAACACATTGAAATCATAGTGGTCATCAAATATTCATCAAATACCTTGGTATGGGAAATGAGTAACGCCTCGTCTGTTCGCATTGGTTTCTGTGCGTGGTTGGTTGTAAGTGAGCTCAGACCGGACTGCATGACTCCGTCCTGCTAAGCTATTCCGCCTAGTACACTTCTCTAGGCGTTGACGGTGGAGCAAGTCCCGGTCCTACTCTTAAGCGAAACAGCACTGAATTGAGACTAGCATTAGCGTTATCGTTCATGCGACCTTACAAATTCCCCTCTTAAATGGAATTGGAAGTGAAATGAAGAGATATTTATTCATAATGATTGCTTTATTTGATCAAAGTAAATGATGTCCTCATAAATGACCTCATACCTGACCTCATACCTGACCTCGTATAACCTCCTTTGATCTCATATGATGTACCTTATAAACCGTGCTTAATTTTCACTTTCCGAAAAGGATTGTGATAACGACAGCTAATTTTCATATGCAAACTTCTTCACATGATCTGTCTATACTGTTAAGAAGTGAGATATTTTGAATTTAGGGGATGATACGGTTAGCAGATCGATAAAGCTGAACAATTATAAGCGAATAAATCAATAATTGTTAGCCATCTATGAGTTTTTTCGAAAATCTGAGAGATCGGTTGGTCATCTAGGTTGAAAGGCGCTGAGGTGAATATCGCAACAACCTCATTGCTGTGTGTCTTCATTTATTCGTTTTCTCATATTCCTCTCACCTTATTAAGCTCTTCGTGAAGTGTGACGTAAGTATTAGCCTAACGTTAAGCTTGAGGTTACATTCATGTCTTGAAATTAAATGATTCAACACTTTCGACAATAAATTGTTTGCATTTCAGATGGTTGCAGTTATTCGTTCAATAAAACAACTTATCTATGGGGATTTCTCAACACGCCATGTGGACAATTTCTTGCGCTTTATATTGACTATTATTTCATTCTCGCAATTGTATTCCTAACACTCGTCATTGATGGCTTCGCATTAGCGAAATTATTCATTTTTAGAAAGGTCTATGCGTATCGTTGAATTGATTTGAATAGAACTAAATTGATTTCAATTATTATAATTCGAACTTTTTAATTATTCGCGTGAATTCTCTTTGAAATAATGAAAAAAAAGAGAGTCCGAGGATAAAAGCTCCATTTGTGATTCGATATATCCTCTAAGATTTCACAATCGAAATTAATCATGTATATTCCTCTAAGATTTTAGAATCGAAATTAATCTCAACAATAGAATTTTGATAGGAACACATAAAACTCATTGAGTTTAATTTCCAAAATGGAGCATTTGCAGTAGTTAAAATCTTAATAAAAACGTTAAAATCTTAATAAAAACGTTAAAATCTTAATAAAAACGTTAAAATCTTAATAAAAACGTTAAAATTTTAATAAAAACGTTAAAATTTTAATAAAAACGTTAAAATTTTAATAAAAACGTTAAAATCTTAATAAAAACATTCGAATATTTTTGTTGCAAGCAAAGATAATTTGAAATAATTTTCTAATATACTCAATAANATTTAATAAAAACGTTCGAATATTTTTGATGCAAGCAAAGATAATTTTAAATAATTTTCTAATATACTCAATAATTTATGTGGCGTCTTTAGTTGCTTTTGAGATCGATTGCTTACCCGATATAAGCTATCATCGACCCATTATAAGCATCATTATTCTTACGTTGTGTACTATATAAAAATATTTTCTAAATAATTATTCATTTATTAAGCATTTATAAGAGTAAGAGAATTTAAGAAAGCACATCGTTCGAAGCAGTCGACATCTCCTCTAGTGAGGCTCATCAAATTCACTTTGATGGAAGTGAACTACAAGTGAGTGATGGCAAAAAAAAGCTCTCCATTTATTCTGCAACTTCCGCCTTCCTCCTTCGCATGTTCATTGCTTACCACCATAGTTATTGCATTCTTTGATGATGATCCCCATTTATTTTTTTTTTGNAATCTTCATTGCTTACCGCTATAGTTATTGCATTCTTTGATGGTGATCCCTATCTTTTTTTCGCTTCTACTTGCTCATTATTTGAACGTTTGGCATAGATGCCTAAAAAGCGCAAGATCGGATGGCATTTGTCAACCACATCCGCTTCAGGCAAAACATATGACAATATATTGTGAACTGTTCGCAAGTGAGTCAAACGAGTTGACTATGCACAGCCTCAATTCTCGCTCTACCGTGCGTCGGAGGAAGGGGGTGGGGTGGGGTGGAGAGAGGAAGCTCATCAATTCCTTTACCCACATTCGGGGGGAGGGGGAGGATTAGAGAGAAATGGATCTGTGCGAAACTGCAGACAACCGCCATCGACGATCATTGGTTTCAGGCGATGGAAAAGATAGCATTCGAAAGCAACTGTAAACGTTGGAAGAGACGCCACGAATCAATGTTCTTTTTACAGGTGGACTTTATGCTTAACATTTTTTGTCAAGCTTATCAAGGTAGTAACTGAGGGAGGGGTGGTGAAGCATTCGCCTCCTAAACAATCGCCATTTGTTGAAAGGGGCTCTCCACTCATGAACAATGATGGTATGAGCAGCGG
>JAARMF010002525.1:9368-23644 GCA_022844705.1 Toxascaris leonina
GGGGGGGGGAGGGGGGATCCAATACAGGAAGGTTGAGGTGAAATGGTTGGTATGAGGAATACTGGCGGAACAAATTTGATGCGAATCAAAATGAGATAGGCCCAGTCGTTAATCCGGTAACTTTTTTACCCGACTATTATTTAATTCTGATAATTGCTGTCAACGTTACACTTATTGGTGCTTAATATCGCATACTGCTGCACTATAGGAAATGCTGAATCATAGTATAGAGAGGAACCGTGAAGAGTGACTGTTCAGAAGAAAACATCTGATTATTGATAGATGGGCCAAAACGGAATGCCCCGTTGGTTGCTGAAACAGGTTTTCTCGTCGTTTTGTGACTATAAATGCAAAGATTTTTCTCGCTATCTCTGCACATATATTTCCGAAGTGTTATTTTCATTTGCTTTTCCCTCTATCCCTCTTTATATATCTTTTGAATGCTATTTCGTTTGTTCTCATTAAAAAAAGAACCATATTTCTTGTGGTCCTTCGAAAAATGTCATAAAAATTTTCTATATTGGAACTAGTTTCAATACTTTTCCTATGTTGAACTCTTTGGATTTATTTGTCTTGAAAAATTCACAATTGTCTCCATTCTATTGGAGTTTATTAAAGAATACTCATTATTGATGGTGTAATATGCGAAATGGGATATTTTATAGCGGATAAAGGATGAGGTTGATAAAGAAAATTGGAAAAGAGTATAATGAAAGGAAGAAAATATGATAGAGGGAACAGAGAAAGAACATGAGAGAGAAGAGGAAAAGAAAAAGACAGTCGATAAAAATACAAATTACCAATCTCCAACACCGCATTAAAATAATCTCCATTCTGCTACTGTCAATAACACGCTTGAAGAAATACTGCAGAAATTTTTTATTCCCGAATCGTTATGATAGAAAAGTGACGTCACTTTGGAATGTAAGTCGATGCAAAATTACTGATTATTGCGATGTTTTGACCACTGACGAATGATATGAGATTATATTGGCCGTAAATTTAACGCTGATAATATAATCGGAAGGGTAATGGATTGTGATGGAAACTAGTGCACTAAAACCGTTTGAGTTTCATTATAATCATCGAAATATTGAAGCATTTCGATTTAAATGCTGCAATATTTGATATTCACTGTCGAGACAACACCATTCGAGTGATGTTGACGATTGTGAGCGGAGTGCAATAGAGATGGTCGAGTTGAGTAATTTAAGTGTTCTTCATGAAATGAGGAACATCAGTTAGCACGAAAGTTTGGTGCTTTTTAGACGCCAATTCCAAGAAATGTTTTCATCAGTTGGAAACTTCACTCGCATCGAATCTGAGCGGTTGGATGCTCGAAAAGTATTTCCTTCTTAGCATTGTCTGGATTATTGAGGGATCAAGTTATAGTCGCAATATTTCTATATTTGAAACACATTACTGCATTATTTGAACATGGTGCTGAGTGAGCAGCATAATGGACATTTGTTTCAAAGGAAAATTCTTTCTGAGAAGTCGATCATTTCGAGCGAAGAATAAAAAAGCGATTTTCCTTTTTATGCATCTTTGTAAACCTGCAAGTTTGAATTTATTTATATGTATGTATGTGCTGCTGTCTATTCATTAGCTAATTCCGGCTTGGGAGAGTTTAGAACGCGAGATTTGGTGAGACAATCCACACCATCAGCTGATTTCCCTTAGCTTCATTGCTCATTTGCGAAAAAAGTTATGGATCCTTAAATACGCTTACAATTTTTAAGCATTTCACACTAATCTAGTTAGCTTATATAGACGGTGCTACAAGTGGTAATTAGCTTCTACGGACGATGGCAGCCTTCTCCAGACGGTGGTCAGCTTCTACGGACAGTGGCCGCTTTCTACAGCGGGTGATCAGCTTCTACGAATGGTCACTCCATCGAAGCGAATGTTTTCGTGAAAATCTGTGGAGGCATTTCTGTTATTCCAGGCTATTATGCGTTTTGTTGTCTGTTGATGATGAAAGGTGATGTGATGAGCGTGATGGCAAAAGGGCATTCCGCACCGCACATCTGGAACTTCTCTAGTTCTTCTACACTGATGAACACAATGTGTTCCACTGCTTTTCTTGTCGTTTTTTACTTGCTTTCCGAAATGAACGCTGCGAATTTTGGGGGAAGGAAGGTTGCTCTAAATTTTAGACATTTCGTATCAATGACTCAATAGTTTCAGGATGCGAAAAATTGTAGAGTTTGGAATTTTTCTGATACTCATTCTGCTTCCCCACCTCCACCCCCCCCCCCTTCGCTTCTGAAATGAGTTTTCATGTGTCGTCAATTTGCTGAGTTATACTGCTCATTTTGCGGGATGTTCATCTAACCTTACGTGTGATTTCGATACTTCCTCGAAACTAAGTTTCGTAGATGATGAAAAAATAGTCTACGATTAGCGAAAAGACATATTCGCGATGTCTCAGGTTTCAACTTGTTTTAAGCGTTTTTAAAGTATCTTTAGTTCACTTAAAGGAATAATCGATGGGGAACATAACGGCTAATGTGCAATAAATTTTATCATCGGATTCATTGCAACTACAATGAAAATCCATCAACAATTTAATGATTCTGCCGCCGAATTTAAAGACACTCTCAGTTATCTGTTTTTGCTAATGCTCATCATTGAAAAATGCTCGAATTGACAAGTCCATAGTACTTAACTGGCCACTGAACACTGTCAAATGTTGATCACTTAATCCTGATTCAAGCGAAAATTTACAGTAATTTATTGAAATTGAGACGACAAGTGAAACATTTGCCACAACCAAAACATAATACCCACATCTTCAACTCTCTATGGCGAACATTTTAATAATATCTAGTCTGGTGTAATCTGGCAAACATCGTCTAAGAATTCTCTGTCATTTGGACATCAGTTGAACTTCGTCGGTTAGTTTTAAGTCATCAACCCTTCAATTACTTATTACTTTCTACAATAAGTTTCGAAATGTGCTAACACCATTTAGAGATTTTTCAGAATTTAATTGCATTCTGCGAAGACAAAAGGTGAATCTTTTGTGAAGAATCTTTACGAACGGTCGGTTTAGAGCCAGAGTGAGCCAATCGTTTTAAGTCATTGGCATTTTGTGGAGTTGACCGATTTCGTAGAGCGGATTGCAAAAAGCGCGTGACGTGCCAACCATCTCTGGTGCACTTTTTTACTTGTTTGTTGGCAGCTATTGCAATTCAGCATTTCTACAGGTTTTGTGCAGTTGTAATACAAAGTTGTCAATTCGATCCAATAATGTCGTCGAAGTTTTTTGATGATTAAATTCCAAAACGATCGAGAGAGGGTATTCGCGACGACTTTATGAAATATCGCAGCGAACGCTATCTTGTCGGGTCGCCCACTGCACTTTGCGATTCGCAGTGAATGTCTTGTTTTTAATTTCGCTAAAGGAATTTTTCACAGATCATTCAAACTGGACAGTATGAAGTGTTTTCGATTAAAGAGTTGCTAACAATTGTTCTACTAAAGAAGTGATTAAATTTATGAAGCTTAAGGCGGAGTCAAGAATGCGAATTTCAGAATTCTTTTATGAACTCATTTTCTCTTATCAAAAGTTATCACAATTCGGTGATCATTTCCAACCGAACTGAAAAAAAAATTGCCAATATATTTACCGGTAAAAAATTTGCACAGCAGAGGATATCGCAGATGTAATTGTTATCTTTGATTTTGCTTAGCACGATAAGAATGAAATTGTTTGGCGAGTTATTTAAAACAACCATTCGCGATATTATTTGACGACAAAAAGGCGATAGCGGGAAAAAAGCTATGAAATATTACAGCGGTTAACATATTATTTAACGGTTTTAACGGTCCCTAAATTATTTCACTCGATAAGCTCTTCAATTCGTTCGGTTATCATTTCAAGGAGACTGGTAAATTCCAAAACACAAATAATGTGAATAAATCTCCGCAAGACTGATATTGACGGGTGAAGAGGCGTCAGTTTAGGCATTCGTACTTTGAAATTAGGTGAGTCTTTTGCTAAATGGCAATCAGTTTCTTTATTTGAGCCTTTATTTGACGCTATGAAATGCATTATGGAATTCGAAGCAATAAAGTTTTGGTGATTTTAAAAGTGACGATGATATTAGCGAGAAATTCCGCGGAAAAACCATCATAATAGCACTTTTCATCGTTGTGAGCCATTAATTCACCGAGAAAATAGGTTGGAACCCATCGAAACTCGACCTATCGCTCGCATAAAATGACACACTTTAACACCGCCTTTTTCGGTTTCACTCAGAAATTATTCGATAAATTTCACAGCTCACTGAACTCTATCCGAAACGCAAACCACATTAACCTAAAATATGCCGTTTGTTCGCAAATTGCTCTTACGTATTCTATTCTACGAACTCATTGTCACATTGTTAGGGTCATTTATATTGCCCTATCACCTGCTATACTTTGAATGTACTCATATTTCGTCTGTACCTGTCTACCATGGCGTACTGCAACCACATGCATACGCCACCTGTCTGCTATCTGGCACACTTGAGGTATAGTGGGTATTCCTATATGTCCTTAGCACACCTACACATCCTTAAGACCATCATGTCACCACATCAATAGTTTTTGAGCGACGGACCTGCATTTAGAATGTTTCGAACAGAATATATTGTTTCCAAAGAGATATTCACCACTATAAGGAGCTATGAAAACCACGCAAGCAAGAAGACAGGATTTTTGTCCAAGACAGCATGTGAACCAGTGATGCATCGCTTACCGATCTGACCATCTATCGGTTGAACCATCTTTTAATTTCATCAGTTCTCTAGGCTTCTAGATTTGAGTGGATGTCAATTCTACAACACTCACGTCGCATCAATCTATGCACTATATTGCGCCATATGACATTAGAGGGTGTTTAATTCAAAAGTGGATCTATCGAAGATTTATGAGAAAAGATGATTAGTAGGTCGAAAACTGATTAGTTAGTTAGCCATGTTGATAGGAAATGATAAATTGCTATTTCAAAGGTACAAAATTCTCATATGTGCAATTTCTAAGAGTCATCATTAGCTTCATCGCTCAGATTCTCGATTAGCGAATTTGTTTTTGAATGTTGGAAAGGATGAACTACTTATCTCCTTATTATTAATGCATAACGTGATATTTCAGCAGCACATTGGACGAAGATGAAATTTTGTGTCTGAAAAGGGGAATTTTTTAAGTAAGCGTTATATATAGAAGGAACGTGAGAAGGAGTCACTTCTCGGAAAACAGCAAAGGAGTTAATGGCAACGAACTGAGAACATTGATTCCCGACCTGATCCTCAAAAAACGATCCATTCTTACAACAACACTAGGGGATCGTTTGTAATAATTTTCATTCTCTGCGATGGGACAGCCATCAAATTTCGTTTACAGTCAAGTCTTAATTACACTACAATTAATCCACTGCACTAAAATCACTCACCCATTTTGTGGAAGAAAGTGAAAAGCTTGAGTAATTTGAAAACCGTTTATTAGAAGAGAAATTCAAGACCTCGATTATACTTATTTGCGCACAAAAATTAGTTATAGTTGTTGGGAATATTAGCCCAAAGGGGTTTCACGAGCTTTCACTCTCTGGTCGAGACAGTCTTATAAGCTGTGTCTTATAAGCAATTCTCGTCCCATAGAGATTTCTCATACAATGAATGTATATGTCGGCTTGATTACACATGTGGTTGTGTCGAATGCAGTGACGAATGGTATGGGAGTGACAAAAGGCCTATTGAAAACATTCCGCAGCAAATAGTTGGCTAGGCTTGCGAACAACGGATCTCTAGAAATTAAAACTACGAAGAAAAACGAGAGAGGTTTCTCTATTTCTTTTCCTCAAATATTTTATGTTTTCTCAGTTTCTTTTCACAAAATTTTCATATTCTTTCAACTAAATTCACTGATGGCGGGGAATTGTTTACGGGATAATTAATTAGCGATTGAACGAATAATAATGCTTTTCGAGGATGGTGACTAGCTTTGCTAATTATTTGCAGCTGCGACGAGCGGAAAATTGCTGAAATTTGGACTGTTGTGGAATAAAAATACTTTGCATTAATTTTTATACGGATTATAAACCCATCCAGTTTTTTTCCTGTCCAGTTTTTACCGTCCAGAATTATAAACAGTAAGAGCTCACGTTTCAGTTTTATAACCTTTCACTAAAACTTTTCGTAATTGAATTTTTTTTTCAGAAAATGATGCGAATATTGGAGGATAAATGAGGGAGTTTCAAAGGGAAAGCTTTCAAGAAAATTTCAACACTCTTTAGGGAATTTTATGGAAAAGTAGACATTAAAATTAAAGCATCCTCAGTCTCGCCTTCTAAAAAAACGTCTCAAAATATTTGAGACCAGCAATTTGAATTTCTGAAAATATTCTCGAGAAAACATCATGAGAAATCGGTGAATTCTCGAGAAAAAAACAGACTACGGACTCGTAAGTTTTCCAATTTGGATGACTTGACTAATCAGTGGACGGATGAGAAGCAAGTTCCAAAAAAAGAAAATAAAGATTTTGCAGTACATTCAATAGGACATCTATGCGAATATCGGCCATCTTTGAGAACAGATCGAGAGAGATGGACAATTTATGAGGAAAAACTCATTTGCATTCAGGGTTATTTGCAAATTCGAGCGAGTAAAAAACATTCCTTTGAAAAAAATTTGCAGAAATTAAATAACTTTTCGGTCCTCTTCTACAAATTCTGATGCATCATTATATATTGCCGTTGTTGAGATGTTATTCTAATGATGCGGAAATGAATTGTTCCTCATTAAAAATTATTTATACGCAAAATGTCAAATAAAATATGTTGGAAGAAGAATGAACATAAATATAAAATTGCGGCAATAATTATTATTGAAAACTAAAAGAGAATAACAATGAGAATCTGACGAATTCAGTATGCTTTTATATAAAAATATTTCATAATGAAGTGATATGCATTGGGATGAGTTAATATCTTAGATAGACTGAGAGCAGATATTGAAGAGGGAAGAAGCGAAATTGATAGCGCTAAATTTACAAATCACGTATTCGACCCTCATCAATGAAAATAAGGGAGAACAGTTTATCCTAAAAACTTTACAAAAGCATCTAAGAAAAATGTTGAAAGGCTTGCGAATTAAATAGTTTTTGTTTGCCAAATTCCCGAAGAAACGCTTCACACAAATTCCACTCATTGCACCGATTTGTAATGCATTTTATATCGAAATAATTGACATCGATATGCGGCAATTTATATACGTACTATTAACAGAAGTTTAACATGAGACAGATTTAAGCGTTCATAAAATTGACAGAAGATCTTGTTGGTAGCATTTGGAATAGTGCTGACTGAAAGGATATCTGATGGCGTCAACTTTCTAGAAGAACAATGAAGTTTTGTACTGCTCAGACTGTGAGATCAGCAAGTCTCTCAGTGGGTCCACAAAGCGAAACGCGGGTCTCACCAGATTTGCGAACTCACTTTTTGCTTCTCAAATCCGCGATAGTCGTGTTGCCGACCGGCGGTCCTACAATTCATCTGCGGCCCGGTGCTCTACTGGAAATATTTTTACGCATAACCGCTCGATATTTCTTATTTTTAACCACAGATTTGAAAATGAACCAAATTAGGAAGTGTTAAGTGCTGTTTTGAAAGGGGGTGGAAATTTCGGTGAAAAATGAGTGCTGTGGTGTGAGATGATTGGCGACAATTTGGAGCGGTAGTGCAGAACCCATGCACAGTGTCAATGACTTTGCAGAACTGCCGTGCTTATTGCCAAGCGGCCACTGAGGGGTCATCATCACTGCTGCGCTTGAGTTCATTTTGTGGTTCAGCAAATAGCCATTTTCGATCAGTTTTAGAATTAGAATTAAGGCGAAACTTTCACCTTAAATCGAGTCGATATGCAGTGAAACCTTATAGACAATTGGCGAATATTAACGTACATAGGAAATTGAATGCAATTCATGGAGCTGAGAGAAATTTCTCTATGAAAGGATTTGTTTACGAGTTCCCAAACTTTCGGCGTAGAAAAGGAGTTCGCCGAGGCGAGGACTGCGTCCTTTATCCGTTGATCGCATTATTAACCCTAACTTGTCCCGTATTAAGGAGGAAACTTTTCAAGAGGCATCATATCAACTGAGACTGAACCCTTGGGGCGATCAGCTCGATAGGACTTGAAGTGAGAGAGGAGACTATTTATTTTGACGGGCTACAGCAATTAGATACCTCTCATATTAATCAGTTCATAAGATCTTTTACAGTAATACGATAAAGCTATAGGATGTTCGCTCCAACAGTAAAGACAACAGGGTGAGATGGCAAACTGACAGCAGAAAATTCAAATTAAGGAATTATTATTGAGGTATTCGCAAGCGCGTTTCAATCATCCAAATATTTCCACCGATGGGAAAGCGAACGAGCAGCCGTTGGATGAAAGAAAAACGACATTAAAGTACCACAATGGTGACTGTTTTCATTTACTGAAATCAGCAAATAAACATATAAATATTGCTGATAAACTGTAAGTAACAAGCAAAAATAACACTTGAACGCTAAAAGAACGAAGCATTTTTCAGTAAGCTAAGATATAATCCGCTCATGGGATACGAAACTGTGAACCATTATTTTCCCAGGCGGTTCACTAACCTACGGGCTACTGCTAGCATATAAATCCTGTGGGAACGTTGAATTTTCGCCTGAAATGGGGCTTATCACAAAGAGTTAATTTTCGAATTCTGAAAATACTCAATGCACATCGGCAATATTCATTACCGATATGGCTTACGTATGAATTTATAGAAAAGACAGTAAAAAAGCAAAGGGAATTTGCGACACCTTATTCTGTTGAAGGACATAGTTCTGAGCACTAATGTGATCACATCACGCAACATTCGATTGCGGGCATCGCTAAAAACTCCTATTTTTTGAGGGAACTTCACAACAAGGTCAAGGCAAATGTACAATTTGCCCAAAAAATTCATCGCTTCAACCAATGGAACGATCGGTAATCGAGTGAGGAATTGTCCGAGTAAAATTCTAATCTAGACATTGAGGAGACGGACTTAGTCTCGAGTCTCGAGTGACTTACTCCTTATCTCTGTCAATGACATGCATAACCGTTGCGCGTTCGTTATGCCAAAATTATAAGACGAAATGTCACATGTGTATAACTCAAAGCAAAAAGGCCGTTAGAGTGCATTAATTGTGCATTAATTGCATAGCTATGTGCATTAATTCACTAGATGGACATTGTACATATAATGCCCATTGCGACATCCATGAGTTTTCAGGATGGTACGATTACGCTAGTGGTTTTCTCGAAGTATATTCGGTCTGCAGGAACGAGAAAATGGGCTCATCAGATTAAAAGGTCGAGTTTTATTGCTCCCGGCTTTTTTGGAAATTTCAACTACTTTGTTGGCTGCTGTGGTCATGGATTGTGAATTTGCAGTTCATCGCTCTTATCTCTCACTAACAAAGAAACTTTTGCGAATATGCGCAGCATCCTTCATCTGTTTTTCAAAGTGATATTAAAATAAGTGTTCGTTGGAATCGATGTTTTGTGCTCTCTGAATTGAGAACAACTTCTAATGAGCCCTAGGGCAATCGAATTCAATATAATTCTACAAAAATTCAATCATAATATTTGGAGCTTTCAAGAGTATGTTCAGCTTTAACGCTGCTATGCCAAAATTTTTTACGCACAAACTATAGTTAAGTCGAACAGTAATCCGAAATTTTCCTCTCTCTCAATACATTAATTTGCGGACGCCAATTTATCAAAGCGATTATAAGATGCAATAACGTTTTATTTTATAGTTTGTGTAACTCATGCAACACGAATTACACCACGTCGTATTTATAAGGCCATATACATATGACGAAATATGCTGAATTATTAGCCCGGGCGTCACAGCTACGTATAATTCGGCACGTCGTTGCTTAGTTTTACAGGTGAATTAAACCATCTCACTTTGCGAGTTTAGTTGCAGATTCATGCTGATGGGTAAATAAAACTGGAGATTTACCCGTGAAAGCTGTTTTTTCGACAATTGTGCATGGCTGCTGCATGCTTCATTTCAGCGCTGTAAGATACAATCAGTAAAACCTCTCTATTGTTGTTCACTTTCGGCAATCAACCTTTATTTCGTCTTAGAATTTACTCACAGCGAATTTCCCGGTATAATTCTGAACTGTCCACCATTCTCATTCACCATCTAAATCGCAACATTCCTAGCAGCTATACGGTTGTGACTTTGACGGGGCCACATATCTGCAAACCACACGTTCCACTTCTTTCTAGCTCCACTCATATGGGTATGACATCTTGCTTTATAATTTACGTTCCCTAAGGAGCTAAATCTCAGAATGTTCACCAAAATTTGCAGTTTTCCATTAGAACAAAGAAAAAAGGCTCACAAAAATTTTCTACTACCGTTGACGAGGGTTTATTTCTTTCTTGCGACCAACTGCAATGTGAGCCAACTATGGATAATATCATCGGTATGCATTCTATTTCTCTTTGTAACACCTTAGTCCATTGCGAACTTAACGGCATCATAATTACAGAAGGTTTCAGTTGCATCGTTGCCATAATTGACGAGTTGGAAGTGACAAATAAGTGAAGAAATTATAATTACAAAGGACAACTAGTAGGACAGAGAAGGATGAGTGTGACCGAATGCCTCAGAGAGTGATAGAAGAAAATATTGAGAGGACCCACTCATCGAAAAGTAGGGAATGTGAATCTGTCAGTACGGTAATCGAAAATACAACAGAGAAAAGCTCTAGCTTTCAGTGAAGAAAACTATACGGCTGTTTTCCTGAAAATTTACTCATTTTAAAAAATCAAATGGCCATATTTGTTGAAAGAAAAATTTTGTTTGGTCCTATGCATAGAACATAAAAATAATAAGCTTGATGATCTAGCAGTTGTTGTTTTATAGTGTTCATATAGCTTATCAATTGCTCTTTCAAAGTGTCTGGCTAATAAGAAGATATCAACGGTTCAGTGATGCCGCTGAAAATAAGGCGATCTTTTAAACTCCCAAGTAAAGTAGTGATCAGAGAAGTAAAGGAGTAATGCAAATATGCCAATACTAATTAGGTAGTCAAGAAATCCCTTGATGGAGTGCCATAGCCCGAAGGAGCAACTTTTATACTGCAGCTCCAAGACTGATGCTTGAGTCATTTATGGACACTCATGTTTGGTGTAGAGATGCTCACGTAATTTCGTTAATAATGCTCAGTTGCCGCACTGATTGCCGATTAAATGAGAACCGAAGTCTTCAGCCGCAACAGAGGAAACGCGTGCTATATCACTTTGAATTTCTCTTGGAATGTGCTTAAGCGAAGCGCTATCAAAGCAGTCACTTTTTGCGCATTCATCTAGCGCTTTGCCATTTGGCTATACATTCTCAAACAATTCAAGAACATTGAAAAGTGTGAGCCGTCATTATATGATACGGAAAAAAGTACGAGAAAATTGTATGTGGATGTACTAATGTGCGTTTAATTAGTCCGTCATGGTCTCCGAGCAGTGCGCCCTGCAGCAAGTGACATTTCAGTTCAGCGAGGAAAGAACGACGATAAATCCCACAGGCGAAATGGGTCATCAAATCACTGAACAAAACCCCTCTTCCCAAATCGCATTTCGAAAACTCAACTTTTAATGACGTCACTTTTTACTTTATCAAAGCATAACTATAATTCTGCACTTGTAAACCCCCACCCTTAAGAACAGGTATGCCTGCAGTATATCACTATACAACTATTAGTGTAAGAGTTCTTTAGCGTTATGGAGGGAATTATTAATAAGTAGCAGTGATAACGGATAATGATAATCACATCCATCGCTGTAATTCATTATCATGGCAAGTGTTTCAGACAAAAACGATTTGGTGCCTTATGATGATAACCATAATCGAAAGTGCTAACGTATACTTACCTTGAATTGGGATAACATCTGGATTAATCGCCAATAACAGCAACGGCGACAATGGAAGAAACGTTAAAATAAACAATAGCCGCATGGCTATGCAAAAATCCGATCCGATCCAATATTCGTCACGCTTAAAACCTCATAGAATCGAGGTACTGCAGTGAATCGATGATGTGATGATGGAGGTAATGCTCTCTGAAATTTGCTTCGAATAAATGAATATAAATTTGAGCTGAGAAATATGAATATTTTCTCAGCGGGGAGATGGTTTCTTGAAGATCCTCCCAATTTAGATTTAAGGCAGTCTTCGACAAGGCGATAGAGGCACCACAGCACGCGTTAATAGGTGGATTGTTTTTGAACCGGTTGGTATACGATGAGCTGATGATCACAGGTAAGAGGAGACAAAGTGGCCGCCGTCAAGGAGTAGCACAACCGCAGCCGCCCACCTGTCAAGACACTGTATGTGCCTACACACACCCCAAAGTACTCGGCGCTTCTACAGAGGGTCGCAGTCGAATGCTCTCACCTCGACCAATGCCTCGTTCACTCCACGAATTATGCGCTGTCTTAGTGGTCCGCCGATTCTTTATATTGCTGTCACCGATGTAAATCGCCGTACGTTTTCGATGTGTTCACTTCACTGACAATCATTTGTGGGTGGTTCTCTACGAGAGCGTCCAACCTCTCTCGTATGTGTCCCGTTGTTTTATTGCCCGCCCTCTGCAAATCAGGTTCGTCTAACTCCTTTTTGGGGTTCGTCTCTCTGCAGAACCCAACGTCCGGCTTACCTTCGTGATCATTGACCCATACAACTGTCTTTCTTCCAAAAATCGACATCACTGAAAATAATACCATTTTTTTTTTGAAATGGGATTAGACGAGTAGCTCGAGATATATGTGAAGGAATGGAAGAGAATTGAAAGATATTTCTCAGAGGAACGGAAATAGGAAGAGTTTTCGCTGAGCAAAGTTGACGATAGTGGTTAGGGAACACCAGCTTTTAGCCAGCTATTCAACTTCTCGTTTTATTGCGACTTTTAAGCGAGAGTACTTCTCGCGCCGTTCATTTCAAATTCATTTCATTTCAAAGATTTTTTGAAGCGTTTGTTGAAGAATTTTAGCATTCGGTCGCCGCATTGTTTTTTCATATTCTTTCACTGTTTGCAATCCGCTCCATTCATATTCCTTTCCAATTCTTAGGTGGTGCGATAAATCTTTTCTTCCCCAAAGCTGGCGATCATCGCCAATAAGTAATTTCATCGGTGATCTCTGAATAATATCGATATGGGAACTTTGGTTCAGTTCTTTCTTTATAAATTTTGGAAATTTCCAGTTGATATCAGCACTTCAAAGACTTTTTTGAAAAAAGACAATATTTGCAAACAACAAAGTTTGAAATTCTTCTGCTCGTTGTATACATCGATAGCAATTTAGCCCGCAGCTTTTCGAATTTTCTTCGCATTCTAAAAACGAACCGAATTTTGGAAATTTTGAAACGTTTATTTGTGCACTTTTGAATCACTTTTTTTCTCATTTCAGTTGTGTCAAATTAAAGGATTCCACAGAAACATTTGCGATTCTGTTCGCTTTTATCGATTGAATAATTCACAAATGCTCCGTTCTGCTGGATGTATTTCCATATGCTACGCATTGACACAAATGTCACCTTGATTCACATCACAAAACTCGGAAGTGGGGAAATCATTTCTAATGGAAAAATGCGATGGTTTTGCTGAATATTTTTGAATCTTTGAAATCCGTAGTCAAATGTTTTAAAATTTTGCAACGTTGCCTTGTCGGGATGAATTCGCTTTTGCATTCTTTCATATCGAAACAAGCCTCTATTGATATCCATTGCAGCAGACACTTTTGAGAGCCGATAAAATTCTCTCCGGAGGACAAATTCACTAAGGCGCTCCCCTTTAATCCGAATGTCATAAAGGTATTCTTTTAGATGACGTCATTTGTGGCTGCATTTCGCTTTTCCTTCGAACGTAGAATAATGCTGTATTTCCATTTCAACATCAGAACAAGCAAGTCGCGAATATTTAAGCGGTTATGCGGAATGTTACCGCTCTAAAATGACGTCATGACAGATGCGAATTTGTTTCACTGTGAACCTCAATAAAAGGTACTTGTGGCTTGGAATTCGATGATTTCAACGTAAAAGCGAATGAACAAATAACCGTTAATTAATGGTTCGTTGGGGATCTGTTTTACTCGAATATTTTGCAATGTTTCTTATGCCACAATGAATTTCCGAATTTAAAACTTTTGAATCCCTCTCCCTTTCTCTCTCTCTCCCTTTCTCTGTCTCTCTCTCTCTCT
>JAARMF010002526.1:0-26721 GCA_022844705.1 Toxascaris leonina
CATTTATTTCATTAATGTTAAGCCAGTCCGTAAAGTATACTTTCGAGTCACAGCTAAATAACATAGCGTTTGCTTTAACCTAGTCACATTTTCGGATATCTCGGTAGGTGTACGACGTTTGATAGGAGATCACGGTATTGATCTCGAAATTGATCCTGGCATGATCACTTGTGAACAAGTTTTCGACAACCTTAACACCGCTAATGAGGGCGATATTATCGGTGAAAACAAGATCAAGCATGTTACTGCCACGGGTTGCCTCGCTTACTAGATTCACCAGACTGCATTGTTTAAGGAATGCCTCAAGATGACTGGCTGGATCATTAGTTGCTGAGCTTGGAAGGTTAAAGTCACCAACTATGACTGATGGATGATTCACACAGCAGATGTCAGATATGCAATCAAAAAATTCTCTTGTATCGGAAGCTGAACAACTAGGTGGCCTGCAAACAACGATGAAGCGAAACGCAACATTACAAATGAAGTCGACATAAAGCAACTCGCAACCAGAAGACAGCGCAACCTTATCGCTTTGGATGCTGTTCAAATGCTTGCGCGCTAATATCTACACCTCCATTTCTACCGCTCCTCACTCACTGACTATCGCATCGAAACACGTTGAAGGCAGCGTTACCGGAAATAACACAATCGGGGAACTGATCGAAAAGCCAAGTTTCTGAGTTTGAAATCAGATCAAAATTGTGTGACCTAAGTAGAATTTCTAGCTCACTAATTTTGTTGACGGTACTGCGCGCATTGAAATATACAGTGTGCAGGCCGGGCAATAAGTCTACCCCAGTGGGGAACTGCTCACTTGCGGACTTTCGAAAAGTAGCGTGGAACCTGAAATGGGGCAATTTGTGTTGCCATGCATCTACCCCAAGCTCTCTATAGCCAAATCCCTGGTGCGAGAGGGTTGTGAACTCCCTCTGCCCAGGTAAGCTCTAGTAACTTTCTCCTGCACTCATTTTTGCTCAGGAAGCGTTGACCTGTCGACTACATGCTGCTTATAAATGATGTAGTCAGTGCCTGGATCAGACTGTCTTTTCTCATGCAGCTGTTCAAGAAGACGCATTGGGTGCGAGCAACGGATAAACACACTTTTAAATCGCTGCGAATCTCTTAGCAGCCTTGCACGCTCCAGAACTTGTATAGCATCATGAATATTACCGAAAATCACCTTTATAGGGCGATGCTTGTTCTCGTCGTGTAGTCCTATGCGAAATGCTTCTTCAGGAGTGATGTCGACATCCAGCTCCTCAAAGATTTTGTTAACTGTAGTATTGTCCGCAGCAACACGATCCCGACCGATGTGAGCTGTAGACTCATCGAATCCTGAGAGCACGATTGGTCGCTGACGCATTTTCTCGTCCTCAGCTGCTAGTAAGGCATCAGCTGCAGGAGCAAGAGATTGACGAGCAGCAATTTTTGTCAGCACTTCTTTGTGCATTTCGAGGATTCGATCGAATAGTTGTTGTTGCATCGCTAGCATTTGTTTTTGCAATGCAACCATTTGGTCCAAATAGCTTCTCACAATGGACCGAACCAGCGGTTCGACGATCTCCATGAGCTCATCGCTATTTGAGCTTGATGCGGTCTTCTTAGGCATGGGTAGGGTTGAGAGCGTGGCCGATGAGCTTCCGAAACTTCTATGCCGAGATGCAGAATGGAAAATCTCGCAATCCCTTCACCGCAGTTTCTTCAGCGAGATGCAAAATAGCAAATCTCGCACCGCTTCCAAATGTCGAGGATTGTGCGCAGACAATAATCACGACACAACCGCCTCGTGTCGCAACACAAACGCAACCCTTAAATGCTTATCTCTTCAAAAGTAGAGGAGTTGAGGTAAAGTAGCGTACAGTTTGTTGCAATACATCACACCACCAAATCTAGCCTCAGTGTTCATTCCGTTAAAGCTGAGGAATACTGAGTATGCGTATACAGGCGCGATGTTCCTATAACGCGCCTTGCAGACAGGATGAGAATCGCGCACCAAAAATATAGTCACATCTCACCAAAAGCGTCGAAAGTTGATCATGGTGGAAGCCTTTGACGGGGTCAGAGCAAAATGGCACATCACAAGAGCAAAGTTTGCTCGTGAGCCATTAACCGAAACGAAAGGTCGATCATTTTTGGGATCTTGCCACTTTTCAGGTCCGCACCTCTTGGGATGTTTAGAACTCCGATGATTCGGCCCTGCTCTCTCCATGGGCGACTCTCATATGCACCTGTGGCATTGATTACAATATCACCCTCTGCGTCCTGTAATGTGCATTCGATGTTCGGCTGCTATTAGATGCTGCATAGTGCACTTATGAATGAAATACAAGCGTAGAATTTTATGCAAGTGTAAGTATTCAGCAAATATGCGTTATTTTTAATTTATTTGATTATTCTGGACTACTCATACTGCTCTGCGTATTCAAGTCGCTCAAAGCGGCCGCATCTGAGGAGGATTGAACTCGAAGTTCTTGGCATCTTGTTGCTCTCGATAGGTCGCTACCCGACGGTGCTTTGTCGAACCGACACATGTAAGCTCGTCGTTCGCTCCGCTCATGACATTTAAGTAAATCACCGATCACTTATAGGAGGGTAGCTCTGCACTCATTTTCGTGTGTTTTGTCACTTGCAGAAGGAGAGTTTCGAAGTGTTTTTTATGATCTATGGAAACATTGGCAAAATGATTTAACTTGCATCATGAGACTAATAGCAGTGGGCGTCGAAAGGTACGGCCCGTCTGATTTGAGTGAGAGCAGGACACATTGCTGTAGACGTTTGCTGTTTTTCTCTAAAGACATGTAAAGTTGGAAGTGAGTTTGCGAAGCGGGGAGGGTGCAGTGAACAAGGAGGGGGCCACCTGATTGATTGGTTAGTTTTACGGTCTTTGTTGAATAGCTTCGAATTCCCCCTTCACGCTTTTACCTCATTTTTTGAGGCGACGGCTATAGTTGCACCTTAACTTATATCATTTTATTGTGTACGTTGCATTCGCAATACTTAATGTGGGCGATGAGGAACACTGTTGACTTCTGCCATGGAATCCCCAATTGGCCGTGCTGCCTGACGTAGTAGTGCTACTAGAAAATCACCCTTCGCCATCGTCTCGTCGAAGACTCCTTCGGCAGAAAAATGTCCCGCTGATAAGCGGAGGGTTCCTTTTATGCCTCAAACCGATATTTTTCCTGGAAACTCCTCAAGGGTTTTCCGCAAAGCCTGTCAGATTTTTTACAGTGGGTGGCGAAAATGTTCCTTATCAGTAGATCCTCTGACACAGGTTGAGCAGAACGTTCATTTCCACAGCCGCGGGATTTCGCTAAAAAATCAGACAAGGATGCAGCTTACTGACCGTAAGAACTTTGCGAAATTAATTCCTCCAGTCATGCTTCTCTTAGAACGGATGTAAGCGATCGTATATTCAAGCAGATCCAACGATCGCCGATTCAGATCGCCGACTGCGACCAAATTCAGATCTTCAGTGATCGCGCCCTTTCGAAGCACTGCCGAAGACACGACAGAGTTGCATCGCCTCATCACACGGTTCAAACCGTGCGATCATTCTAAACCAAGGCATTGAAGAGAATTGGTCATGCAGCGTACTCTGTTGTTTGGCGCGAAACAGGATTGTCAATGGAAATGACGTGCAGCAGTATTGCATGGTCAAATAAGGCGCCCACTTCGATCAATTAGCTCACCTCTCAATCTGCTACTTTAGCACAGTGAAGGAGTCGGCGCCTCTTCAGATTCGATAATGCTGAGGACGGAATTGGGCACGAGCAAAGGAGACACTGAGTTCACGATCTATCCCTAATCTTTTTGTTTGTCGGTGTGCTGCAGAAGCGATATTTTCGAGCATGGAGGGAGACAAGGAAGAGTCGGTGGCGTCAGGTGTCAGGGAGGAGTCGTTCTGACGATGGAGAAAATCAAGGAAACGAACGAACGAGAAACTGGCTTTCAGTGGATGAGATCATTAATGCACGTGATAATAGAAGTGAAGACAAAAATTCCATGAATCAACATCTGCCAGGGACTGCATGTCAAGGCGTTTAATACACCGGTTCATAAGTGTGGAAGCGAATACTCTTGAGATGAGCGCTTGTCCCTCCCGTCTTATAGCAGTGTATATAAGCCGCTGAAGGTGTTTTGAAGAACCCTAGCGGTATTAGTTTTTCTGAGCCTGCTTGAGGCAGAGCTGCTATTCCAAATATTTTTGGGTTTAAGAAAGTGCTTTTCGACGTAAAATAAAATACACTTTTTTATCGGACACTAATTTCTGATGAATTTCAGCGATGTATTGAAGGGTGTATTTGGTTTGAAAATGCCTTGCGGGAGTTGCATTCAGATTCCTCTCTGCTTAGAATATGCGAGAGTGCATTTCACAGGAGTATGGAGCTACGAGACGTTATAGTGATTTCGCATCGAGTTGAGTAATGGAAAGAACGGCAACGCAGTTTCATTCTTATGGTGTGAAAATTTCAGAAACATCACGCACTCGCAACATCCTTCGAATGCATAGCTCAGCAAGTACCGATCACGTTCAAACTAACTCCTTATCAGACGTTTCTGAGAAGACCACCGACAGCAGTGTTTCCATAACGTAAGACAGTGCTATAATAACATCAAGTGCATACCAGAAGTTTCACCAAAATCACGAACTGAAGCTCCTCTGTCCTCTACTGTGAGCCCCTCTTCGGTTCACAATAGATGCTCCGGAGGCAGCAAAATAGATGAGCCCTCCTGAATATAAGTCATCGATAATGCACGCGTTTTGAAGTCTGTAAACGCTAATTAATCGAGCCTCACTCTCCCGGTTGCAAGGTTTTTCTTTACTTGGACCAACGGTCACAGCGAAAGACTTTACAGTTTTGGTGTCATAGCAGAGCGATAGTGTGGCACAATTTCTCGTTGTCCATCGTCCCATATGAGTTTCGTTTCCACGGCATGGGAGTCACATTCAGAAGCTCTGCGATCTCCGTCCCTATTTCATATATGGAAAGAAAGCCGTTCCTATTTTGAACACGAAAGGAAAGAAGGGAAGAAGCGGTCTTCGATCCGCAGAGCTCGTGACTGCACCTCCCTTGTTCGCAAATAAGCCCGCATCTGCACTTTGTGATCTCTCCGCGTTCCTCGCCTCTTTCCGTCTTCTCTTGTGGAGAAAAAAGACGGGGCCGGTGGATGCTCGATCTGCGGCGAAGAAACAGCGTCTCAACTACAGTTCGTAAGTAGAGGCAGAATGGCCACACATATGTTATTCATGCTTCTGAGTCCCTCTTTCAATATCGACAAACCCGTCGCACCTTTCCGGCAAACCGCAACCAATGTGAACAAAACTAAGTTGCTGAGAGGGAAAAATATAAGTGTCAGAGAGGAGATCTGATGCCCAAGCCTGTTTTGACACCATATTCAAGATGGTTTCGAAAAATCAGCAGCTGACCCAGAACATTCTAAACTTCTGGAACTATCCTCAGCTTTTATGTGAATCAATAAATCATCTTGAAGTCTTGGTTGTCACGCCATGAGATGGAAACGCCGGCGAGTGTTGTGCAGCCGATCATGTTTGGCTCCAGCGCCATAGTTTGTGCAACGAAAGAAGCAGTGGGGCTACTCATCTCACTTTCACTTTCACTCTTAGCTGCTAAAATGTGTGAATGGAGTGAGGTGTTTCCGTAATCCTCCTAAATATTTTCTTGCCTTCACTGAGGCTGTCATATGCCAAGATCTCAAGCAATATTAACTAGACAAAAGTCAGAGCGAAATGTTGGCCACGACAGTCGTATGCAGCATGCAGGAAACGTCGGCTGTTTGTTCTCTCCTTGCTTACTAAAGTTGTCGTACTGATCGCACGCATACGTAGTGACGAATGCAGACAGACAGGATACTCATGCGCATTTCTAAGCCCTCGAGGCTAGTTGGCAATGTTGTCATGTTTAATGGTGTTTATTGGCTCCCCTCAGAGAGTCGCAGCCGATCGCTGAAAGCAAATGCTGATGAGCTGGCATTCAGTGGTTCTGGAACAACGAGGACAACAAAACCAGAAAGGACGATATGTAGAGAATATGCGTCAATATTTGTATTGTTCCTTATAAATCTACTGAATAACACCGATCGATCTACACTTGCTGGTAAGGCACCGTTTTTTGACCCATATCTGCTTGCACAGAAGGCGTAGCAACTATGAACTGTTCTTCTGTTAATGATACAAGCTTTGCAAAGCGCCTATCTTGGCATGCGCATCGAGGTGTCGTTTTGAAAGGCATCAGCCTTCTGTGGTGCGTAGCAGGTTACTTCATCCATTACAGGTTTGCTGACGGACGTACAGAAGTACTTTGACTTGGATGATGCCAAAACAGGTCTTCTTCAGACCGTTTTTGTTATATCAAATATGTTATCAGCATTGATATGTGGCTTTCTCGGCGACCGCTATAACAGGAAATGGCTCATGATATTCGGGATTACTCTCTGGGTATCAGCAGTGTTTGCTTCCTCATTCGTTCCTAGAAACGTTCGTTTCACCCAGTAATATTTCGTATCATGAATTTCCGCTCCATTCCATGCCCCACTTATAAGGAGTGAACATGACGCAGCTGCTAACTGTACCCTTTGTCGAATTATGCAGTGAGCATAAATGAAGTTAACGCCGGCGCTGTGACTGATTTTGCAGTTGGGACTCGTTATCATTCGTTCTTATATGATGACCTGGCATATCAGCTTTCGCCACGACATTGAAAGTATTTAAGAGACACGATCGCCGCAAAATTATGTGTAGGAGAGAGTGATGCTGCCACTGCAGTCCAGTGCTGACGCTGTAACTAACGTAGATCAGACGCGAGCACATCGGAATTGAGCACTGTTTAGTGGCTGCAGCCTTGTAACTCAAACCGGGATTATTATTTTTATAGTGTCCACAAAGACGCAGTTTATTATTTAAAAAAGGTGCCGAGGTTGCATGCCAAGACGATGCGGGTAAGCAAGATCTTTCGACGACAGAGGGCAAACAAAAGCTCACACTGTCGCAACTCGTGAACGGAAGTTTGGGCAGAATGCGCAAGTATATTTGAGCTTCTCAGCTAACCTATGAGCAACGACCATACGCTTGTGCTGCAAGCTGAAAAAAAGTTGAAGATGTTTTTGGTGCCGAAAGTGTGTGACGGCAATATTCGAGGAACGTTTTAAATATTCCAGAGGATCTGCTAATACGTACAGACTACATTTAAAATGTTCGTAGGAACGTATTCATTTGTGAAGAAGCCTTCTAACGTTGGAACGGATTGGAACCTAAAGTAAGGACGGTAGTGCGAGTGGAAATTTTTTGAAATCGAACAGAGAGAAGCGAGCCTAAATTTTTTCAAATACGATATTATGAAGGCCATCTATTAACACTTTTGTTACATGAGCGTAGTCACCACGTTCACCCGTTGCAAGATGAAATACTGGGGTGAAACAGGCCGGAAATTATTTGAAACGGGATAGCAAAATGACTATTTAGTCAATCTGCTTCACATTTGTGAGTCGCGGAAGTGTGAGGCAAGCGCCTAAACGTTCCGTTTCCGCCTCTGTACTCTTCCTTTTCCCCCATCTTTACCCAGCGGCGAAGCTTTCACTCAAAAGACATTAACTCGGAGTGTGCTCCCTTCTGAATAAATAATGCAGACTTTTAATAGCTCATACATCTTAAAATCAAATCAGTTGTGGTTGCCGTGCAAGAGTGGCAGAAAAGATGCCTTCGACCTTCCTGCTATCCTATTAGTTTAGGTGATGGAAGGTCCGATTTTCATAATTTTCTAATACGGGATTCTTGGTAAGTCGTACATTTGTCGTGGACTGATGAGTTCTCCTAAATGTATTCGTCGAATGGGGTCAAAAGCTTCAGAATCCTCGGAGCTGAACTCTGGTGTCTTTTTTGGAGGAAAATCAACCTAACTAGTCATTTCAGTTTGGAGTGAACGAGCAGTTTTAAATGTACAGCGAGCCAAGATAAATGTCAGTAGTGAAGCCTTCATTGGGGAACAAACCGTCAGGTTGTGTCTTAAGCGCAGAAGGAAAACATAAGTCACACGCAGTGTTATAAATGAATTCCATTTGAGTTAAGACACAAGCCTTTTCAAAGTAATTAGAAAAGGTGACGACTGCAAAACGTTTTGCCGTTGAGTAAATCCGAGCGTTTGGATAGTTATGTTCAGAGAATTATCCACTTCCTTAGTCCCTTCCTTACACTGTCTTGAGCGCGGCCATGTGATAAAGATCGCTTAGTGATTTTGTGTTATGCATAGCGGGCCTTTCGCGCTATACACACTTTTGGTCTGTTATACACAGTGGAAGGCATCAGAGTTCGGCTACTGAGATCGTTTAGGAGAAACGCGACAATGTTGGGAGCATGTTGGAACTGAAATGAGCATCAAATTAGCGAAACGGTGAGAGGTATTTAAAATGTGAAATCGTAGTCATTTTTTGTCGCTATGATTAACTCTGTTTTCAGCTTTTCTATCTGTTCCTCTCGTGCCGTGGAGCACTCGGTTTCGGTGTGGCATGCTACTTTACCATTGCGCCCTCGATTATTGCTGACATGTTTGTGGCCAGTACACGTGCTCGTGCACTCATGTTCTTCTACGTCGCAGGGCCTCTTGGCAGGTGGATCCGGCTATGGGCCTCTTGAAGTTGCTTTTAAGCAAGATAACGACTCATGCTGATGGAAAAATGAATTGGTGCTGTACAGTGCGATGGGGTGGTATAACATTTGGCATGCTGCGGTGCTGTGTGCAGCAGTTAAGCCGAAATTTTCCCAGCGCTTTCGTTTTGCAGCTTGACGTGATGTTTTTTCGGTCTCGTTCTACTCGGAACAAATCGGAAGCAATAAGTGCGATGAATAGAAGTCATAGGGGAACCTTGACGAGTAGTTAGGCCCATGACTAATATCTGTAGATGCAGACTAAGTGTTAGGTTACCTGTAAAAAGAAAGATTTTTCGTAAGTCATATAAGACACGATGGAATATGCGTCGCAGTGTTCTGTGTAAGGACTTGGCTTGCAGAAAGTCAATTACGATAGCTGCAGTTCGTTTCTTTTCCTTCGATGGAGAATCACCATTCGGGCGACTCTATCGGAGAGCCAATTATCTTCCACTTTCCTACCACTATGCATCTTCCAAATCATATAAAGTGAAGCACATGACAACATCTCATTAAACAACTTTCAAGGGCGCAGTGCTGTCCGTTAGTTGGCAGCGATTGCATTCTAAAATGTTTGTTTGCGCGACATTTACTGTTTGATTGATGGCTGTTCACTGTTTGCATGATAGGAGAACGACTGCAGTGATGAGGTAAGGTGGAAGAATTATCCAACACTGTAGTCCGCTACGATGAAAATGGGCTGCTGAAACGTTCTATCGTATTTCTGCGTCTCCTTTTTTGGTAAGCTGATTGTAGCAAGTACTCTATTTAAACCACTGTTCAGTGATGTAATGATTATTGACAAGCTTTTTGCATCTTCCAGTGGTTTTGGCTATATGTTCGGATCGTATGCTAATTCCTTGCTGGACGGTTGGCAGTGGGCTTTACGTCTCACACCAGTGTTCGGTGCTGCCTGCCTGATACTCGTCATATTGATAATCATAGAGCCAGGACGTGGAGAAGCAGAAACGGCCACTGGTGCACTTACTGCTAGTTGTATCGAAACAACTTCGTACTGGAGGGATATTGCCGCCCTTTTTCAAATGTGAGCATTATATGCATCACTCATATTATAAAACCTTCCCTTCACTGCAGATCACTTGAAATTTGTTTGTGGTATCCGTAACACGGAGAATAACACACGTCAGCGCCTACCTGCGGCTCTACGCTGTTCACAGTCTCATATCATACGTGACCGGCTATTCTCAAAGCACCGTTGAAAATGCTGTCTACGCGGACTCTTCAGTAAATCACTCAAATAATTCAGAAGAAGCCTGGAAAAGCATCGCATCCCAATCTCTCATAATTAGAGTGGAGAGGGGAAGAAGGCAAATTTTCTGCTATTTAAAATCGATCTAAGGGAGACAGAAGAGAATGATTCCCTGAGAAAATGCGCTTGACTGCCACAAACGTCAAAGGCCACTCGCTGCGTAGAATTCGGCTATCTGAAAGTCCTGCTGGCTTCCTGCATGCTTGCAGCCCGGTATGGGGAGGGGTAGGAAATTGTTTCATAAAATCTGCGTATGAACAGGGAAATGTGACTCACAAAGGCAAGTCTTGAGAAGAAACGGAATGCATGGGGGATAAAAAGTCCGGCATGAAGTTTGAATTTTGACACCGACAATTTCCGTCGTTCACGGCGGACTGCTAAAGAAATATAAATCCGAGGTCGGAACCTTTGGATTCTTCGAGGAAGGGTTGCCTGATAACTAATCGCAGTTTTATTCCTAGCTTGCTGCAATCGCATTTCCGTAGTTCCCCTCTTCGGCTGTTTTTGAATCCGATTGTTTATTCGATTTAATCGGTGCGTTATTTCTTGTTGCTCCATCCCGATGATGATTCACTCCTGGAATAACGACCGCAATTATTGGAGCATGATGGAGCCCTTCAAGAATGAGAATTGCAGCTAGTCCTCACTTTCAAAGCTTTATTGATTTTTTTCTGACGTTATTCCATAGCGCTGCCAGCAACTGCACGACTGCAAGTGTCAGCTCAAAATAAGTGTGCAGTTGAGTTTGCCTGCAGTTTCTATGCACTGTGCAAATCATGAACAGTTTGCACAATTTCGACCTGCAGAGACCACGCACGACGCAAATATAACATCTGCATAGCCGAGCACTAAATCAGCGATCGTTCAATGTGAACTGTCGGAAATGTTTGTTTCGTTGACTTGGCAGTAGATTACTGATTAGACGTTAATGATGCCGTTGTATCAAACGGTACTGTGCTCTTTGTACTGTGCTTGTACTAATATGAGGTATAGCACAGTATCGTAGGAAATTAAAGCTCGCAAAGAGAGTGGAAGTGCAGTTCAGTTTGATTTTCGCAGAGCAGTAGGAGAACAGTATTGTGCCTGTTTTTGGAATAAGATGCAAGTACACTGTACCGTTTTTCTTTACTCCTTTACCTAAAATGCTCTTCATCGAAAAAAATATCGTGAAAGCGTTAATTCTCTTCTGCAGTTTCGATTTTGACCTTTCGGTCCCTAAGTGAACTCAGCGTTTGCTGTAGCGGTGAACTGTTCATTTGAAAACTTGAGGGCTCGATTTTCTATCCCAGATGTTCAACGAGGTCAGTAAAAGTGAACAACTGTCTTGCATTTCAGGCTTGTTTTTCGTGTGTCTCAGATAGACGGGCAGTTATCTTCCTCATCTTCTAAACTTTTGCGGCTTTATATTTAGTGGGACATTCAAGACATGTCATTTCATGCAAGCGAATGAATTTTCCTTGTGGGAGAGCATTTAACGAGGACTTTCTAGAAAGTGTGTCTTTTTACTGTTGCAGATGTATGAACAACAAGCAAAAGTGCAGCAGATGAAATTTATATCTAATCTTTATTTCTTAAGCGTGTTCTTTTTTTCTCGGTACCATGCTGTCCTAAACATAACGACTGTTTGAAATAACTGGCCCTTTAAGTGCACAGCAACAAGATAAATATGTCTCACTCGGTGCGGAATTTGCGAAATAATCCAGCGAGGCTGCAAATGTCCGATGCAAATGTCCGACATGTGATGGCGGCAAATAAGCAGCCTGACTACGACAAATCTGAGAAAGCATTTGAGAGTATGATATGAAACTGATTATGCCGAAGTGATGAAAGCACTGAGCGGTCAGAAACGGTCCATAAAGTGAAGCATGCCGTCAACAACAATTGCAGAATGGTGAAGCGAGTCCTATGAAGGAGTTCAGGACGGCGCAGAAAAAAACGGCCCATAAAGGCTCCTCTCCAAAAGCTGGCGATGAACCCAATACGTTTCTAAGCATGTGCTGCAGGCGGGATTTTTGCAAGCATTCAGTTGTGCTGAGTCCGCGACTTGTCCTTCCAAGTTCCCGAGTAAGCCTATTGCTGGCTTTTGGAACAGCCATTGGAAGAGCTCGAGGAGAAGATTGTAGCAGACGTGGAAGCGTCGATTCGACGTATGTCATTGTTGACACGTGCAGCCGCCAGGATTATGTGTTGTTGCAACAATCAATTACGTGGGGGGTGGATGCCGCAAAAAAAATGTGTTTTTGCGTTTGAAGAAGTGGTACAGACATGGTGATGCGCAGGAGACTGAACAAGGCTATCTTGAGATCCTGGACAGCGTGGGTATCGACGAGCCGTCGACTCTTAATAGCAACTGACTCAGGGGCCGGAGATTACGGTGCATCTTTCCAACTGTTATACTTTGTGCCTGTATGATCCGCTGAGGTTCAAACAACATCGGTGTTCCAATTGTTTCTGTTTTCGACCTTTAACGTATTTTTATTTCCCTACATTCATTTTGTGTGCTTTCGAAAACCTTCCTCTTTTCAATTGTGGGTCGTGTACAGGTGAAAATGTGATGGTTGCTATTTAATACATCAAAAGATATGGCAGAAGGTTTCCGGGGTTTCGGCGGGCGTGGACTGAGCGTGAAAAATCCGCCTTAGCAATCTCAGCCTATCGGAAATTAATCCATTTCGTTTTGGTTGAGAAAGTATTGGTTTATTCTGGAGCTTAATTCGGTAGCTTTTCGGGTCTTTCCAGGCAGTGATCACAGTATTCCGAAGATTTTTTTCATTCTGCTCATAATAATGTGACCCCTCTCCTTATTCATGTACATCAAGAAGGACCCGAGGTACATAAAATACAGTATTAATATTGTGCTTTATGGCTAAAGTACCTGCCATGGTATTGTACCAAAATTGGAACCACAGGTATATAATAGGTGTAGAACACTAGGTGGTTGAAAAGGTGGTGGAAGAACAACATCATACCATTTTCTAGGGAGAATTATAACTACAGTATTATACCAAAAGTTTTGTACATAGGCATCACTACTGGACATAACAACGAGGTCAGCGGATACATGAATTTGTTTACACGTCAAGAATTACTGACATGTGGATCAGCTCCCTTAATGCGATGATTCTTAATCCGTAACGTGAGTAACTTCTAGTCGAACTTATGTCTCGGCAACGATTGCATATACAGCATTGGTTTTCTCGATGATGTCGCTTTCATGGTGGGGGCCGACGTCGGTATGCTTGGCGTTTGCGATGAACAAGAAATTAAATTCAACAGACGAAATCAGCAAACGAACGCAGTCACGGTAGACTTCGTTGTCCACTTTGTGCATTCCTATACCCTATCATAAGTTGTATAAAATATTGAACATTTCCAAGCTGACCACAATTCACAACCGATTATATTGCCCGGAATATGGCCTTCTTCATCATCTAATAGTAGAGATATTTCGTTCTGCTGCGACTTTCAAGTGCACCTTTAGCATCTCAACCACTGTCGGTCGTTCACTTGTGGGAATTAACTGCGCTCGATGATATTTCTTTTAAAGTGCATAACACGCGAAATGTTGATATGCTTTGAGGCTATGAGATGTGCAGTGAGTGCATCACCAAAACGTTTATAGTGGTGTTGTGCATTCGGCTGCTAGAGATCATTCAACGCTATTGTTTCAGGATAAATCTTATTTTTGGCTTGATAACAATGATTGGAGGACTTGCTGGCGTTATCATTGGAACGTTGTGGGCTCAGGTAGACTTGTTTTCCATTACTGGCAGCCACCAGGCCAATTTTTGCAGAGAACCAGTTTTTAACTGATACCTGCTCGATCCGGGTGTCGTTGGGCGGCTACTGAGCGNTACGAGTTTGAGATGTGTAAGCTCATGATCACTCCCTAGAGCTTCACAAGTTCGAGTTTGAGGTGTGTAAGTTCATGCCAGACTAGTGGCTCACATAGGCGTAGCTTTGCTATGTAAATCTCCAACTTCGTTGTCATATAAATAACTTCTTCTGGTATTTCGGTAAACTGTTTTCATGAGTTAGGGACTCACTTTGAATCGCAAGTCCTGATCTTTTTCAAACTATGTCACCTTGAAACCAATGTTTTATTTCTGAATTCGGCTGGCTTGTATACGGCAACTTATGATAGTTGTGGAGTAAAAGGTGCCGAAGGTGTTAAGATTACTTCAGGATTTTTCGACATTGAATTATAGTCGCGGTGGTGGCTGTTCGGAACATTGTAATCCTTGTATCGCGAGGCTGTCGGGGGTCAGCACGTGTGTTGTGTGCGGGAAAATTTTCTTAAGGAAAGAGGAGGGCTAAGAGGCGTGAGGTCTACCTGTACTCGAATGCAGTGCCAACAGTCCTAGAGGAAAGCTTGGAGATAACGTTTCGCAACCGATGAACTAGTGTTTGCATTCTGTTGCATTCTGCTCAGGAAAAGAAGCGCGAAGGGAAGAGCGACTCTTACATACATCTAGCCGCAACTATGATAGGTCTCTGTGCCAGTAGATTAGAGCAGCCGATATGCTACTACGAGGGGAAGACATCCACTCGGCAGTGGGTAAAGACAGCTAGAATGCAGTAATTCGGGGAGGACCAATTTCATCAAATCCAGCGCAGAACAGACTGAGGTGTTCCACTCCGACTCTGAATTGTGAGTGGGATTTTCCGTGCATTTCATTTAGTGTGATGAAATAGTTTGTAAAGGAGGTGTGGGCTAGTGAAAGCTGATTAGTTGCACAATGCGCTGATGGAATGCCCGGAGCGTTCGTGATGTAGGCAAGTGACGACGTAACTTTAAACAAAGTGGCATGAATTGCATCAGGTGCATTCATTTGCAGATGTGGTCAGGCGGTAAATGCTGCTTTCGTTTAGTGAGGACACAGCGGTCCAACGCTCTTGTGTGCGCCATCGGATCATTTATGGGGACGTCTTTTCTGTTTTTTGGCCTTTTGTTTATGAAACGAGATCTGACCTTCGCATGGGTATGTGAACTGTTTTTCACTTTTGAGCAACGCAGTCGCAAGCTTTTCTTCGGAACGACTCACGTAGAAAGAACCGTACGCCACAGCAGTATTAGCTGTTTCTTGTTTATTTGCTTTAGTGGCGCAATGCATGTGTTAGCGGCAAAGATGGGATCGTCAGTCTCCCAAGCTGAACGCAACGAAACGACTACAATAGAAGACTGAGCACTATCAGAGGGCACTCGACAGAGGGAACTGCGAACTCGATAACTGTTGATTGTTTGCAGCAGAAGTCTACAGGAGGAATACAAAGAGGCATCAATCGTTGAAGGGGACAGAAGTTGTTTCCAGCACATTTTGTCGTGTTTGAGTCATTCTGAGCTCTTAGTTGTTGTGGCCGAGATGGCCTCGAGTGATTTGCGCCAGAATCATAGAAGAGGCCGGCAAGCAATTTCCCTGCCCGCGTTGGCAAGGAATAAAAGCTGCTACGATACGATTGAAAATTCGGTGATATGCTGGAGGTAAAAGTATTGAGATGGGTTTATATAATGTGCTATTTAACCATCTGAAACATATGTGATTCAATTCTTGTTTTGTCAGTTTGCTGTGAACTTGCAGATTTTTATATTCTTGACGATAACGGCTATTTATCTGATCTACCCGGTAAACGTTCAGTTATACCTTGTGAGTTGTCCTTTAGCTTTGAATACGACTGGAGAAAACACAGACTTTTATATTCGCTAAGGTGCCCAATTGAAACGCGATTGAAGCTGCTTAACATTCGGGAGGAATGCCCTGTCCAGATTCAAGAACGGTCCAGTAAACAGGTAAATGAGGGTCCTGAAGATCGCGCATCGCTGTCTATGTCGCTCTTCATGTATTAAATTTTTAGTTAAATTTGATATGTCCTAACAGCGAGGATTTCTCACAAAGTTTGTGACTAGTCATCTCTAGAGCAGCTGCTTGCAGAAATCGGCTGAAGGAAGGAGCATTCTGGAATGAATTCAGAATTACGGGTTCCAAATGCTTTAGTGCCGAGCTTCACAAACTCCAAGCGATTTGATTGCTTCTTGAAAATCCTCCACGATTGTAATATTGCATCATTCTTCCAAGTAATCGGCCAGTTATGACGAATTAGTCATTTTCTCTGGAAGTTTCTTTGCGGTTTGAAGTACTCGAATCTTGCCATTTAACTGTTTCTAGTCGCTTACTACGTTCTCCTTTTGACGAAGGTTTGTTATTGGCTTGAACGGCTCGATTTTCATCTGAATTTCGTTTACGGTTTCTTCAATTCCTTCAATTAAGATACTTTGAACAAGTAAATGTTCCCTGAGGATTTAGAACAATTCAAAAGATTGGCTCATTTTTTCGTACCTACTCGAACATACACGATGAAATGTTTCGAAGTCTGTTGAGGAACATAATTGTGAGGTAAGCGACATGCAGTGAGGCAAGTTTCCGATTGTTTCAAAGAAAATATGATCAGCGAATTATGGTGAACGTAAGGCACATCACACAGAGGAAACGGGCTGAACGAGAATTGCCACTACAGTGGGGGAGGGGGAGGGGGGGGGGGGGGNAAGGGAACAGAAGCAGAGTCTGTATCGATACAAATATGACGGCACTTTCAAATAAAACAAGTAAGGGCAGGTATCCTGATTTCGCGCCATATTGTTGTCGTGCCCTTTCATGTGCTTGTGTGTAGGTGGCATGTATTTCTTACCTACAATTACCATCTGAGCAGATTGAGTAGTCGCCTAGTGTCGTTACATTTCAGTTACAATCGTCAACTCTGCCCATTGATACACAGATCGAATTTGAATTTTTCAACCGCTATTTGTTACAGGAATTCGCTCATTTAGGTGGCTCACCAACGATTTAATTTGCGTATTTAAAAATATCTCGACACTGCGAGGCCCAGTTCATCACATCCCCTAAAAAAGTGCGCTTTTTAATGTATACACTCTAAGCTAACGAGAAAAAAACCAAGTGGACCTCGAGCCGTTGCAATTACGCTTCGTTTCGGATGCACCAAATGCGAACTCGTTGATGCGATACGCGCGTCACATCACAATTCCTCGATGCCAATGTGATCCTCACATTTATTTCCTTTCAGGATGTTGTGATACCGACAAGGCGCAGCGTGGCGAGTGCTTTGCAGATAGTTATTTCAAACTTGCTCGGTGGTGCCGTCGGACCATGTGTGGTCGGCGTTGTAAGGTTTTGAAGATTCGACTAGTTGAATATTGCCTTATCAGCTGGAGGGTGGATTGCAAATGGTGAAACCAGTGGCATATTTATTATATACAGAGGCATTCCGATTTTTTGAAAGCCTCGATGCACGATAACTTTCTTTAAAATTGACCGGGATCGATGAAGCTTCGTATATAAGTTACCAGGCCGGATCTATTCCTTCACATTGCTGGGCAGTTAAGTTGGTTGGGGTTTTCATGAAATGTTCATGAAAGATGAAAAATCCATACCTAAGAAAAAAATGTTTTTAACTTATTTCATGCTTGAGGATTTTGGAAATTTTGTTGCATGTGATAGCAAAGGGTGGGCGAGTTTTGGGTTGCATGTGGATTTCTGGGGTGGTTGCCCGAAATACGCAAACAAATCTGGAAATTTGTGGACCACTATATAAAAATAATTGGAATATGTTTTTGCAGTACGTGTTTTCGAAAAACGTGCGTAGATTTTCATAGGACCCCTGGGAAATACCCGTATTCTGCCCTTGTCGCCAAAGGTGACAAAAAATTGACCGGTTCAGAAAAGTTGCCCGGTGGGAGCCCGGAATTCACATTCCGGACCATAACTCCCCAGCCACTCTTCCGGCTTGAATCAAAGCTGAACTAAGCGTGGGAGCAAGTGCTCACATGCATATGCAAATTTTTCCTAAATATGCAAGTTTGTGCGTACTGCACTGCACCATCATAAAATTCACCACCTGGCTTGTTCTTTTCATCGTTGGTCACCTCTCAACGAGCCGCATCTAACTGTGTACACGTCGACTTAAGTGCCCCACGGACTAAAAAGCTATGAATGGGTTAAGTTTTCCCATATACCGAGATGCATCTCTTTGAATTTGAAGATTTGGGACGAATCCTAGTTCTTTCGATAGAAAATTCAATGCTGTTTCGAGCATTGAATTTTCTATCGAAAAAGCATTGAATTTGTTTTCATATTCATCAACCCGCAAATCCTAATTGGTTGCATCCACTACCAGATGTCCTCTCGAAAGGTATTTGAAATTCATGGTCGGCCCTATCAGAAATCCCAGAAATTGCACAAGCCAGCAAAAGAGAGAGAGAGAGAGAGAGAGAGTTCAGCTTAAGTCTGCTTTGTTGAATTCAGCTCTCAATGCTCTGTCGAATGTATGTGGGAGAGTGAAAGCGACGACAACCGATTAACCCCGAGTCGATCGGCAGAAAATCCTGAAATCTCGATCTCTGTGGTCCCGGGATTTTCGATCTCGGCTTGTTCTTGAGGTAGACAGGTGCTTCTTTCTAGATGTCGAGACAAGCCGCTGAGCTGGCTCGAGCGGCGTTTAATATAGGTCGCTACAATGAGCCCAGATATGATACCTGAAAATTCGCAATTTTGCGATAGTGAGGTGCAGGGAAACTTTTGAAAGGTACTTTTTGTCACCGACTCCGACGATCTTTATATTGAAACTCGATGGGCTGATTGTGAATATATAAAGCATGCACAGCCTTTCTGAAAAGAAGAGAAAATAGTGAGAGCAAAGTGGAGTAATTTCTGTGTAAATGCATTGAGCATATATTTATGGCGCGGTATCCTGTAAAATACCGATGCCCAACTGCATATGGGCGGCAATCCCCCATGCGGAAGGGGAGTACGTGAGGGGCCCAGCCCGCTGATCCTTTGTAATAGTATTGAAATAAACCTGATTCCCTCACCTGACTCATCTCGTATCTTCGTTGAGCGAAAAAGCACTTTTTTCGATCGTAAAGGTAAGGAAATTGTTGAAAAATATCTTTTGTCTTCAATTTCAATGATTCTATTACCAAACGATAGAACCGGATAAGATCATATGGACGACAGTGCAACATGATTAGCTTTTTGGGAAAGATAAGAAAATAGGGACCGCTGAAGGGAGGAATTTTCATGTAAATCTACTGGAGTTGGTATTAACGGGATGGTACCTCGACAATCACTTGCCCGATTGTGCTGTAGCTTCCTTTGTAGGATTGAGCTTCTATAGCTGAGACTGATTTCGATCGCTTTTACTGGCTTCTGCGTCTACTTTACTGCTTGCTTTGGCGGACGATAGCGCTGCCATCTGCGTTTCATTAGTTATCCGAAGTGATATCTCGGCTCCGATTGGACGGGATTTGATGATCTAGAAACCAGTCGATTCCGCGTGATATATGCAATAGTGTGATATTCACAGTATCATGTAAGACTATACTCAAATACTCAGAAGTGTTCTAAGATTTACGCATCAATCAATGCCAAGATTACTGGGATACCCCGTAGGATTCCAAAGTGGTTCGCAAACACGCCGTACATTCGATTCCAACCATCGATGTATTTTTCATGCGTAGGGGAATTGATAAGAAACGAAGGGTGGGCAAATTTTCGTGCGCATATTAGAAACCGTTTGATGTGGTATGAAAACACCCCGCTTTAATGTATTTGATGATCAGAAAATATCGTGGGTCTCGAGGGCAAAAACTACTTGTAAAAAACGCCTGAAGGGGATGTGAAGCTTCCATTGTGGAGAAGTGCTTGTGACATCCTAGCAAGAGAAGCAATGCTAAGGAAACTCGTTTTGGCTGCGGCGTCGAAATCCCGCGTCAGCATCATATGAAACAGAAACATGGAATTTGTTGTGGCCATATCTTGGCACGCTGTGAGCTTTAAAATTATCGGACTCGCACACCATGTGCAACTCTGGTGTCTTCCACCTGTGCAA
The DNA here is from genome assembly GCA_022844705.1 of Toxascaris leonina. Lineage (NCBI taxonomy): Eukaryota > Metazoa > Nematoda > Chromadorea > Rhabditida > Ascarididae > Toxascaris > Toxascaris leonina. The sequence goes on from JAARMF010002526.1 coordinate 19,833, forward strand.
CCAGTTTGCTGCTGAATTTATCTAGATTCCTCGACAGTTTGCACTTTTGTGAACCTGTGTGACTGATGTTCAGTACGATTTTGATGGGATAACGTCTGCCATTTCCGTGAGCTCTCATTTAAAGAATTTCCCAGGGCCTGTAATAGTAACTGCGCGCATCGCCCATATATCAGTATGTTACCTTGCTGAGACGGCATGGTAGTCGATTTCACTGTACCAACACGGGGAAGCGGATGTAGGTCGCTGATGGTTATTGGCACGGTTTTGACACGAGGTGCCAGGCAGTTTTGCTTTCTCAACGCACTCGACCATCATTTGCCGAGCTCCTGGACCAGTGTGCTGATGACTGTACAAATCGCCTGTCGAGTCTTTTGAGCCGTCTCGTTCACTTCTTCCACTTTGCCGTCACCAGCTCATCAAGGGCCGCATTCGTTCGCACAACTTGGAATCTGTCTATACATGTGCAATACACACGTGTGAAACGTGCTTGCTCAGTTGTTTGCAAAGAGGGAAATAGATCACTGAGGTGGGCACAGGCACACGATGGTTGATGGTGTTTGATTGAAACATGTCTTCCTTTCGAGAAGTGCGATGAGAGAAATTTTAAGATTTGAGTCCCAAAAGAATTTCCCATTGAGTTTGTTTTCGGCCCGCAGTAGAGGTGCTTCGCAAACTCAATGGGATTTTGCTCAAGCGATGCTATTAAAAGGATCAGCTCCTCTAATAGCATCGATTGAGCAATAACATTCTCAATGTAGATATGAGAAGGACTGTGAAATCACTCTAATAAAGCGTTAAAATTCCTCAACAGGATGCTTCGTCGAATCCGCCTCGCCTCTAATCAGTGTTGTGAGCATGCATGTCGAACCTACACTTCTTTTCAGATGAGACCGCATCAAATTTCAGTCTTTGTGATGCTGATACGTCATATGTTTGACAGTTATCTCTTAACTACAACGAATTTAAAATTCGATCAAACATCAGTCAGCACTGCATATTTGCAGCTACTTGTATGCCTGTGATCTCAGCCCAAAAGACGTTTTTTTCGGAAAAGAATATGTGCTTGTCCAGGCATTCGTTTGTTAACATTAGTGGCAAGCGACAAGTTCGTCCCCTTCCAGGTGTTCCTTCAGCGTTTCTTTAGGTGTCAGATGCAATTCGGGGCTCCGATGACAGACCATCCGCACGATTTCATGGTGTTCTCAAGGCGTTCTATATTCTAAACTGTGTTCTCCTAATCAGCGGATTATGCTTCTCTCTTGCTGCATTGTTTTTCATGCGTGACCACATCGATTTTAGAAAAAAAATGGGTGAGAATTTGTTTCCTTGGATCGGTTTGGTTTTACATTTTGCATCAGTATTATTGGACAGTCTTCAACACTACTATTTGATAATGAGAATTTAGTCATATGGGGAGGTCGGATTTAAAGTAGGAGTTTTGACACCGGTTGAGGAAAGTGTACAGGCCTCGATTTAGAGGATATTTATGAGCGAGAGATGTGCTGGTCCCACTCGTAAGCAAGCTACACATAGCTCCAGCATGCCACAACATTCCTTGGAAAATTCTTGCTCCAGACCAAATGAATTTTATCGTGCTTTTTGCGATTATTGTACAGTTCATTTACAACAAGATGTTCCCACATTTTTGCTCAGTAGCACAAGCTGTATATGAAGCGAACGTTGTTTTAGCATGCGCGGGAATATAGGCGCATGCTAGAAGAGCGTTTGCTTTATATACAGCCTGTGCTACTGCGCAAAAACTATAGGCCACGTCTCATTGTTGCATGTTATGGAGCATATCTATACAAAACACATGATGCGCTTGTCCAGTTACCACATTAGCGTATCGGCTACTTTTTCACTATAAATGTTTCCGTTTCCAGGCTACGTCGACGGATTGTCAACAGATGATTATAAGCGAACACAATCAAACAAGAAGCAGACCTGAAGTTAACGAACAACTCATAACTCTAGGAGCGCTAAACTTTTCGTTTTTCAAATTTCCTCCGAATCCTATCATTGTTCGAGTAGCGAAGAAGCTTTCATTTCCGTGAGCTTCATGAGAACACTCTGATGGAGTGGTGCTGTAACGATCACCAGATGTAAGGAACGTTGTAGTGTCAGAGGTTATATTCGAAGTGCTGATGACAATATGCATGCTTTGTTGCTCAGAAATTTGCCGTTATTCGCATGAGAGCTGGTATATAAGGGCATTCCGCCCAGGATGATGCTGTTTCACAAATATCATCTCACTGCAAAAGCTGCAAAAGCTTCGCGAATTCGTAAGTTGTATGAGGGAATGTAGCCACATCAGTGTTACCATTGACGAGTACTGAGACACTGATTAAGCTTGAATTCTATTGTTTGAATTAAATTTGAACATAATCACAACATCATTGATTAAAGGTTCGACGGTGAGTTATCCTCACATCCGTTCAACTTCGATGCTTCTATTGTGTATTTTGCACATTTCTATCAAAAATGTTGGCTTTTTAATCTCTATGAAACAGTAGAAAGAAAGGAGGGGATGGGGAAGAACCAATCTAGGCTCGCGTGCTTCATGTATAATAGTAAGAACGTGTTGAACGGGTGCTCTCTGTTGGCAAACATGAAAGGTGCTCCATTGTAATTCAGCAGATGTATTTCACGCAAGATTCGTTTAACAGTAGGAAATCTAATTTCGATTCAACAGTTCTCATGAGGATTATAACGGCGATTATGTTACCGAATTTAAATGGAAGCGACTTTTCAATGCTGCTTTATGGTCATACCGGAGCAGCCTGAAATTATTTCTCGTAAGTGGGATTCACGTTTGCTGGTCGAGTGATAGACGAATGGACGCATTGCAAGGCTTTCCACTGTTTTCAGAGGAAAGAACATGTGCAGCCATCGCTTCTCAACGTCTTGAATTGTATTGGCTCCCCCTGGTACCACTAAACTATCAACTGTAAATTTTTATGGAAGTGACCAAATTGCATTTGCTGCCGTACACTATGGTTTTACAGTCATAGTGTTGGCTGTTGTGTTGCTCAGATAAATGTCTGATTTGTTTCCTTTCGAATCGCCCAACCGTTCTGCACAAGATTATTGCAGAAGGGTCAGTTGTTGCAGAAAGGGGTTTCATAAAGAGTAAGATAATGTGTTTGAAGCATAATGGAACTTATCTTGGAGCAAAATAATTAATCCACCAAATAAGTGCGCTGTTGACTTTGTGATGTCGAATCTCTCTGACACATGACTGTTGTATTTACAGTTCAGGATTATTCTTTTGCCGTGCTGCGGCAATAGTTCTTGGAACGAATCCATCTCGCTCACTATTCACTGCATTAGTCGAGGATTCGAACAGCATCTTGGCATTCCTTAGCCATTGTTAAGCGTTTTACGGTTGGCTCGTGACGGATTTTCCTTTGATCAAAGGATGCTGCATAACTCGGTGCGCAATGAGAATTTTATGTGATTTTGTGCGAAGAAGAGTGGTTTGATCGTATGCATCAGGCGACCAATCCGAATCAAACGCGGTTCCCGGGGTCACTGTGGAATTTAGGCAGCGCAGATGCGCTGAATTTCATGGCATTCGATTTTACGGGCGAGAGTTGGAACTAGCTGATAGACATGGACTGCTGGCGCTTGCGCTTTTACAGTCTACATGACCACGTCAGAAGCAATCAAAAGATTTCCACCCGCAGACTCCACATGGCAATACCCGCAAGAACGCATGAGCTGCAAATGCTTCTCCTCCACTTCCTTCTCCTTTCCTTCCCATATATCACGACATATTACGCTCGGCAGTTCTTAGCATTATCAAACGCTTCCATGAATCCATTACTCCAGTTGGCACTGAATGATGCTTGACATTACAAACAAATACGCAACAAGCTGATGATCAGTAATACATTGTTTTGGGGGCTGGCTCATGAGAGTCAGCTCCCGGAGTCCAATTTACGGTAATCATCTCTTACACCCTAAGGGTCGATACGTGAAAAGCTGATGAGAGTTTCACTCCCTATACCGTCCTTGCTGCCAACGAAGTTATCCTTTAGGAAAGTAGGAAAAATGGATGCTTGGATTCATGCTTAATTATTAGAGTGGACGCAAGGAGCTCTCTCAGTGCGAGAGGATATCCAAAACACTTTGGGAAGTGACCTCTGTGACCAGTCGGTCAAGAACGAATCACAAAAATGCTGGAAACGGACCCGACATCAATCTCAAATTTCGTTTAAGGCGACAATGCGGTTCAGGCTGAACGAATTGGCCTGTGTTTTTTCCTGGAGGAGGGCTGTTTTTGCAAACGGCGATAAAATGACATGCTGCACAAAACTGGCTTCGATGGGACTTTAGTGGCGGAGTGTCATATTCCAACTTCACTCCCACCCTTAATTCTCTCGCGGTGAATCTTTGCAATAGGTGTTATTATAATGTACTTCTGCATCTCACTGCGCTCTGCACGAATGTTTACGTTTGTTGGCAGGTTAGTACTGAAGATGGAAGGCTGTTCATTTTGATGTTCCGATCTTCCTTTTGAATTCTCACGTAACTATTTGGTGTTTGATTCTATCAGGCAGGTGTCGTGTTCCTCTGATGCAGAGCTCAGAAATTTTCGACTGATATGGCAATTANNNACAGCTGATTTGCGCCATTCATAGCATTAGTACTCTCCTCAGTATGAGACAGTCTTCAACTGCTTTGGTCTGGAGGCGTAAGAGCTTCATGAGACCTCTAAGATCTTGATAAACCTCAGGATTTCGTATCATAGTCCTACGAGATATTGGAAATCTTAGAATTCGCTGAAAATTCTGGAAGCACTTCTAAAATGCACAATTCTGTGTGTATAACGCTGTGCGAGCCAAAGGGCAAGTTTTGTTTTTCAACGCGATGGAAGCACTTCCAATGCTACACTGAAAGGATAGCAGCAAAACTGATAATGCAGGCAACTGCAAAGGAAAAAGCAATTAGGGAAGCGCTTTTGAATGCTTCACAGAGATATTTGAATATCAGGGAAGAAAATTCGAATGGGGTGGGAGGGCTAGCTCATTGCTCAGCTTTTCCACTTGTAACTCGGACGGCTCCCTCTGACAGCGGGTAATGTTTGTAACCTGGCGGTGGACTCGTTTAATGTGCTATGGCTCGGCTTCATTCACTGCAGTTTTTGTTGCTCAAAGTTGTCCCAGCGGAACAGGCGACATTGCTATGACGAAAGATTTCGACGTTTGTACTGAGTGCAGTTGGCATCGCTATTTAGGGATATGCTAGATGTTCGAGCTCAGCATTTGGAACGATCACGAGTGACTGGTATTCTCTTGCCAACATCCACTTTCCGATGGTGTTTCGTCGAATCGGCGGCTCCATAACTATTGCAAAGAAGGGAATGTGGACAGACAAAGGAGAAGCGTAAACTCTGGCAGTAACATAAAGGCGGTGCAAAGATTGCGAAAATAATTATTCAAAAGCTGAGGAATATGAAGTTCAGCACTGCCGCCCCCAAATATGCAAAAGCACACAAAGTCCCACCAGCTCCGCTTCGATGGTAGATGGTAGACGGGAGCGCACTTCGGATTATGAAACTACTAATTTTATGCGTTTCACCGAACCGCGCTTTAATTAACATCGAAATCACTGTATCACACCTAAAAACTACACCGCCATTGTACAAGATCGCAGTACACCTATGTGAGCCGTCGGCGGTGAATTAGTGGAGGGGCATGGTGCCTTTGCAGGAAAAGGACACTTGCACAGATTCGGCGTTATTAGCCCCTAATACATTACGTCTGACCAAGCGGGTACATTTCGTCTACCAAAATTCCAAAATGAAGTACTCGGCGGTGGTAAGTGATGCGAGATACTTTGCTGATAACTTAAAAGGTTGTACTGTTGACGGGTACTCTATATAGCTACGATAGTCATCACGCCGTGGGGTCGAGCATGAGCTCATGGAAGGATTTATGTGGGAAATTCTGTTTGCTTCCACCAGTTATTAGCACTTCAATAACGCTTCAGGTCACTTCAGAAATGCTTGCGTCCTGGATCCTTTCATGAAGCTAAAGTACTTTTCGAAATGATATGTATTTTCTGATAGAATATTCGTAAAAGAACACAAGGAACGATGTTAAAACAGTAATTATGAGATGACGCAGCGAACAGAGATTTTGCAGCCTCATCAAAGCACCTTTCGAGGTGAAGCATGGGTAAAAGCGCTTTATCGCATTCCGCATCAGCTGGCGGAAGTACCGACCCGTCACGTTACAATCCTCCCATTTCGTGAGTCTTTATCTACTTATTCAATTGTCGATTAGAAGATATTTCATATTTATAGAGTGTCCTTTAGGTCCCTTCATNGCAGCGAACAGAGATTTTGCAGCCTCATCAAAGCACCTTTCGAGGTGAAGCATGGGTAAAAGCGCTTTATCGCATTCCGCATCAGCTGGCGGAAGTACCGACCCGTCACGTTACAATCCTCCCATTTCGTGAGTCTTTATCTACTTATTCAATTGTCGATTAGAAGATATTTCATATTTATAGAGTGTCCTTTAGGTCCCTTCATCGCAAAAGTATATAACCTCGTATCCAGAAAATTCCGTTTGGATCCCATTCACAATAAGTACTTGAGCTCCATTTCGAGTGATAAAACGAGAGAGATCCGTGAATTAGTTTCTCATTGATGTTTGTAGTCTTTTATTCCATCCTACTGTTTGCGCCTTTCATGTAGACAATATGCAATTTGAATGAATTATGGAAGTTCGTGTCATCAAGGAATTTGTTAGAATTCTGGCAGTGATGCTGCCGTAGGATCCGGAGCGATCTTTCATACTTCGTTGCCGCAGTTTGGCTGCCATACGAACGTTCACAGTGGTCGAATCGTTTATTTCTTTTTTGAGGACAAGATTTGTTGTAA
>JAARMF010002527.1:0-22517 GCA_022844705.1 Toxascaris leonina
GTGATTCTCTGCAATGTGATTGTCTAAAAATTATTCATGATAAAAGAGTGGGACGAAAAGCTAAATTAATGCCTCAGGAAGAGGGCTAAGTTCTCCTCATGAAAGCAGGGAGGGCAATTTCAAGAGTGCAAACGCAAAAAATGTGAAGTAGACAAGACCCCACTGGCGTAAGAAGTCTGAAGTCAAGAGGGGAACGAGGGACGCCCATTGGTAGGTCAAATCGAACATGACGTTAGTTGTCTGCTGATGTCTGATTTGTTAAAAACTCTCTTATAAGGAAATAGGCGTGGATTTTTAATGCACTAGAAAAAAGTGCACCGCGTCAGTTCGACAACACCGAAATATGTGCAAAGAAAACACATCAAATTGAGAGGACAGAGACATTCCTTTATCAGTCGTTTATAATCTTTCGTTTTTCGAACTAAATGACAAAAGAAATGTGCGAAAAAGCAAGTGGAAGAAGGAAACGAGCACGACATGCAATTGAAAGGCAGTGGAAGTAAAATGATGCGGATATCCCAGAAAAGCGGGAAATCCTGAATTCAGAAAAAAATAAACGGCCCGAAAGAAAAATGTGGAAACCCTCGCGGCTTCTTTTTTTTATCTTGAAACAAGCGTTAGATGGCGATTGTTGAAATTCTGCACCATACACGCTCCTGGCTCGAATCTAATGATCGGTCGCTGTGAATGCCCAGTGCCGCTTCGGCCTCCTGGTGATTTTCAAGGCTGAGTCTTTGGACGCAACCTGTCTTATGTATGGAGTTTTCGACATGTTGCAGGCCTTTGGTACTCATCATTCTTTTTCACGTTAGGCGTTCTTATTACGTTGCAAGTTCTTGCGACTTATTTGCATCTTTCACCACCTCATCCAGCCCTCTCCCTACGGGAGTTTCTTGCGTACAGCTAAGTACCTCCTTTCTTATCATTTTTCGATCTTACATCAAGCTAAAACCAGTTGAGAAAGTTGAGGCTAGAGGTTCACATGCACCTATGCTGCTTGTAGATGTGATTAGAGATTCCGGTTACACGAGCTTTGAGTTTTGTGTAAAATCAGGCAGGTTTTAAAGTTGTTGATAAGGAAATTTAAAATAATTCGGACAGATTTTCCAATGGGCAGTTTCGATCTGCAAAACAAAGTTTTGGTGGGTGCTTCGGAGCGCATCGCTATATTAAGTGTGCTTATATTATTTTCAAACATTTGAGCTATCTTAAGCAGAAGTGCGCAAAACGTGCATCGTTTTCATAGCGATCTTATGTAGTTCCGCATTCCCACCAAGGTTGGTTTGCCATGAGCAAAGAACAACGGAAAAGTGCGCATCATGACAACTTGCGTAGCGAGTTTGTCCAGTTGTTCTCAGTGGCGAAGTCATCGCATTATATGACATGTTCCACCAAATTCGTGATCGCTCTCATGAAGAATTTGGTGGAACACGTCATATAAATTTTTATAATTTGTTCCACGCCAACAAATTCTAAAGTTAGTTAATATTCGCCTCGTCTTGTTGCAACTCTGTCACTCAGGAAATGATCAGAAATGAGCGCAAATGGATCCTGTAGGGAGCAAAGAGAATTCTTACACACTGTGAAATATGCGTACAATGAAAAGACGCGTCACCGAACTAGAGATTCATATAGCAAGGAGGAAGGGACGAAAGGAGGGGAGGGGGGATTTGGCTGTATCCGGCCGGGTTTCAGCTACGTAGATCAAACATTTCCATCCGCCTTTTTCGCCATGTGTGTCTCAACCTGAAGTCTGTTGTCTGGCATATTGTTTTCATTCTACCTGCTGCTCTCATTTGCCATCCTCCACATCCTTTCCCGACCTCTTGAATAATGAATGCACTCTTGTCATCAAATACGATTAAAATATTTCTAGCCAGCAATTCACGCTTCCACCTCCGCGTACACCCGCAGATCAGCTGTCGCACTACGCATCAGCTTACACCGCACAATTCGACGCGAATGCCGGTTGGTTTTGGTTGGTCCACTACTGCCTCTTCGATAAGAAAATTTGCAAAAAAATTTATAAAAAGAAGTGAGTTGTAAGAAAAGGAAGCTAAGTTTTCTACTCCTTGGTCCTCTCTCTAAGGGACGAGGTTCCACAGGATGAAATAAATTTTTCTCCAATACTACAGATGGGATGGTTCGGCATTAAGTGAATATGTGCGCAGTATTCGTGGGTTTGTGGCTGGTTCTATAAGAATTGTTGCTGTGTTGGAGCCAAATGTTTTGAGTTAGCTGTATTGAGAGATGCAAAGAGCGTTGTCGCTGTCTTTGGCTCATTTTATCGCAGTGATTCCAGCTGCAACACTGTCACAACTGGGGCCACTTTTTTCTCTGATATGCAATAATTTCCAACGTTTGACTTGCCTCGACCACACCTAATCAAACGACCTTGTAATCGTTCCTTAGAGCGTGGAAATAGCTCTCAGTTTTTGTATTTCTGTAATAACTGAGTCCCACCCACATAGAGCGCCGAAATGGCTTTCGTGAGTCGTAGAAAATATTATGGGAAGCGCTCATATCATGCCATTTAGCTGACGTCATCCAATGCCCCCGGGTTTCTTAAAGCTGCGAACTTACTGCATTCCCTACAGGACACTCAAAATAGAGCACCACCATGAAAGGACTCTTTGTGCCGCATCTCTGTCGGCGATTACCAAAGTTTCTATTGGCCTGTTGTGCCTCTATGCAGCAAGTGCTCAACAAGTAAACTACAATAAAGGAAAATGCTGGACAGCGGTGGCAATATGATTATCATTTTGTCATCTGATGTTTTGCACTTCTTTGGCATCTTGGCGCCGGTTCCTGGAAACTTAGCAAAGTACTATGTTTTCTTTGGAAAATATTCTCTGCTCTCACCCTTGGGTAACGTGTGCTATTCCCTAAAATTTTTTCTGACTTTCTGGTAATCAAACGAAATGTTCATCATATACGAGAGCGTAGCTTAATCTGCTGTGCACTTTTAGCTTTAAGCTATCTCCATATCTTCGGACAGGGCTACAGCTGCTGCGATATGATACTGTGCTTTCGTTCTGATCGCGACGATGTGGTGAACCGCTTATCGACGAAAACTTTCGTGGCATCATGAAACAGAAAAAGCTTTTTCTGTGCCTACGGAATTAGGGCCAACGGTCAATGAATTATTTAGCCACAGCAGAGTCTTTTGTTTGCATGTGAACAGTTGTCGCTTCGCTCACAAACCTGCCATGAGCACTGCAAAGTTCGCAGCCTATTAGATGGATACTTCTTATCCTTCAGTGAAAAGTCAACGCAGACATGAAATGCAGTTTGCTTGTAAGGAGCGGATGGAAGGTACAAATATGCTTTCTATAGGAACGAAAACAACTATACTTTGTTATGCTATGGCCAGTTCCAGATTATGCTCGTTCTCACACATCTCCACGCACTTTACCCACCTATGGTGGTGCCGTTTCATCAGCTGTTTATCAAGGAACCTATTCAGCTTCTATGAGTGCTTCGCCTGCGGCACAATTTCTCAACGCTCCCTCAAGTACATTTTTCTCCTCAGTTCATTTTACTTCTTCAGACAATGAAAAAGCGAGAATAATATTCTGTCACATAATTCCAAACGATCTCTCGAAAGTTTTGCTTAGACATCATGTGTTGTGTACCGACAACTTGTCAGTATTTTTATTGCTATTTTTAATGGGCAGTGTCTTTTTCATAATGCTTATAACATCTGCAATAGTACAACTAGACTGGATACTTATTGCGTGGTTAGTACTATCAAAGTGGCATTCTGCCGAGAGGATTTCTGGCCATATGGAACCATCGTGAATCACGAGTAGGGATTTTGATTCTATCAGCGTCCTTTCCATAAATCACCGACTGCGATAGAGTAATTATCTATTTCGTTTTCCTCATTTCGACTGGGGCATTGTTGGAAAGGAACATCACATTAAGTGGTTATTTTCATTACATCAGCTGAAACACTGCCGTTCTAAGGCGACATTGTAAACATGAAAAGACAGAGGAAGTACCATATCTGAAGCTCAAAACTGCTGCGAACTAATTCGTTCTCTTGTGCTAGCATAAGAAAGGATGGTTTTTAGCGCCTTCCTGTTGGGTAATTTATAGAAAGTGTTTTTCAAAAAAATGATGATAAAGATGTTTATGCAGTTTTGAAGCATGTGAGCAGTTTTTTAACTAAGCGAAGCAGCTGTTGATGCAAAAGACTGCAGTTTATAAAATATCGATTGTTTTCAAAATTGTAGAGAATCCCATGTGGATGTGATTTTGCACAACATTACATTAGAAACTCGTCGTGGTGGGATAAGAAAATGCACAATCTTCCTCCATATAAAGCATACGAAATCTCGTGGACAATTTAATGAGTAAGAAAAGCCATCTACTTTTCGTAAGAGCAGGCCGAACAAAAATCGTCTTGAGCGTTGCAAATGAACTGGTTCTACACAACGTTCTTCTTTAGATAACGAAAGTTTTTTCTAAAGGTTTTCTGAAAGTTTTCGTCAAAACAACCCCCTTCTTCTATGTTCATTCAAAAAAGGGTGCGAAAAGACGGCATGAAAAGAACANACGTGAAAAGAACAGGTATTGGAGGGAAATGTTTTTCCATTGAATTTGTTCGACCACAATGATGCATCAGCATAATGCATTTTATAAAAAGTTTGTGTGCTGTAATTATAAGCAGGATTACAAGAAAACGCTTTATTGCATCGCACTGTGCAAACTGAGAGGGTCAATAAATACAACGATCATATGTTACGTATAGCACTTGCTACAGGTGAAGTTACTTAGTTAGCTGATCCTTTTTGTTCAGGCTTTGCACCATTTGGAGCTGTCAATCCATTCACGGCTTCGCTGCAAACGACGACGAGGCTCGCTTAGACAGCCACGAAACGGCTCATCATAAAGTAATAATTGACTGCTTTCACTTGTATTAAAGTTAAAATTACTGCATAATTCTCTTCATCTCCACGCCTTTCCCCCCTCTCAGATCACCCAACAGTTTCAACTGAATACCGCTATGTGCTTTTGCCATTTCGATAAACTCAGCATATTTGTTAACATTTGTGAACAATTACAACTAAAATTGAAATACGGGAAAATCCAGACGAAAATTCCTCAGGTCTGAATGGGGTTTTATTAACGTGCGTCATGGCGATTTGTAGCTGGAAACGGAGAATTCTGACGAAGTTGCGGTGATAAACTCGACTGGTCTCTTTCAAGCCATCGTGTCAGTCTCTGTGATAATATTCGAACAATGAATGTGGTGCTTGTTTTGTCGAAATGGTTCATTTCTCTTGCACAGTTCCACAATCTGTGAGCATAAGAAATGTTTTAAACCTGTTGCCTGTGCAAATTATTCTTCTGTATTGAACAATACATTGTTTGAATATAGTGAGCCGCTTTAGTTTTAGTGGTTGAATATGAGAAATTTGTTCACAAAACACGTCTTTATTTCACCGACGATAAGCGACTCTTGTGACGCATTAGCAGCCAATCGCACAAAGTTGCTGTGTCATAATGCTGAAGGCTAAGAATGCAACTGAAACATTTGCAAGAGTGAGCCGGGGTTGCTAGAACACTCTGAAATTCGATGGGTTTGGGATTGGACCTCAATAAAAAGCCAGATACAAGTTTTTAAATAAACTTATTTTGAACCGGTGTTCATTTAGTTCGTCGCGACTATTTCCTCATTAGTTTCGGCAGTTTTAATTTCGATTGAACAAGAAAATTGAGAAGTCATGTTGAGCATTACAAACGAAAGATCGTAAACGACAAAAGAAATTCCAATTCTTCGCTGAAAACGAGCAATTCTCATCAAGTTCCGGTGATAAAGCCAACTGATCTCTTCTACACCACAGTGTTAATCTTTGTGATAATATGTGAAATATTATGCGTGCCACCCCAAAAAATGTGTTGCCTCTGTTGCTTGAGTTTTCGCATTTGACTATGTGGATTCTGTCAAGCTTGTCATTACTTCGTGATAAAACGAATCATCTGTATGGATGAATGTCTCGAGAGGACGGACAAGAGCTTAACTGTTTTACACCTCAAAAGTGAAACTTATGACTGATCTGTATTCCGACTATTTACGAGGAAGGATTGTGTAGCCGAGAAGAAAAACATTTTCCAGCTTCTTGTTGGTCGACACCAAAATTAAAGTGAATGTTAGAACTGCGCTTGTAGGCTGCCACTCTTAAATGCGTCTCCGCTTTGCAGCACGGACATATAATCGAAATGAGCGTGCGAAATTGACATCTGAATGATGCGGCTAAAAGTTTCTTGTGAAACAGTGTCTACTTTCCTCGAGAAATACAAAAATACACGCAGCTAACTATGTTTCACAGTCGCCGTTTGTATGACGAGTCCCCTATAAGTGGTGTAATAATGCAATGCTCATTTTGAGGAACGTAAACGATATTTCAAATCGCAAGGAAATCATTCACTCAAATATTTTCCCTAATTTTAAGATTGCCTAACTTTTTGTGAATGACTGCCACAGTCACAGCGAACTAGCTCTGTACTAATGTGCAGTGAGCACCTCAAGAGGAATTGATTGCATCAATATAAGGCTCTAATGTTTCTACTCATCGGATTATCAAGAACCTAGAGGCAACTTCATGCCTTTACATTACGCTTAAGTGATGCCGTCTGTTAAGTTAGAGAGTTTGTTTTGCCGACCTGCTGAAAGAATTGCCAATAAAGTTTGTTTCCTTTCCACTTCTCGTCTTAGTTCTCAAGTTCCATGCTCACATTTTCCGCTAGCAGACTGAGAAAAAAGATCTTTTTATCCGCATTATCACTATAATTTCGTGCGATATTCTACCATCGGTTTAACAGTCTAGACCTTTGTTCACGAAATTTTCACCCATTCGACGTGTTTTTTTCGATTGCATTCATGTGAATAAATGGGAAGCTGACTAATTTAGCAAAGGTTCCATCATCAACCAGCTTCGCTCTGCCCATTAGCGGCTGCATATAAACAATGTGTTCTCCGTCTTTTTTGCTGAACGGGCAACTTGAATCGTACAGAGGCCGAAAACATTCAGGATGCAAATTTTCATGAAGTTTATATTTCGCGAATTATTTCAGAGTAAGGCTTAGAGGCAATTGCTGCATGATTCATTGTACCCATCGCCAGATTATTATTATTTGCTGAACTCTTTGAGAGTAAATTCCGATAAGAACAAATTTTCTGTGAGAAAGGTGAAATTTGATGTATTTCTTGACTTAAATATTTCAACATTTGCTGACTCATTTTAACATTCTTTTCTGATATTGTACTTAAGAAAAGTCCGTCAGTGATTAAAAGACTCGAGAATTGGCGAGTGGTCAGGGTGTGTTCATATGAGGCGATGATTTAGGTTCATTTCACCTACGAAACATTGTCACCTGTCGCTACACCTAACACACTTCGCTGACGGAGAAAAGTACTTGTTTGTGACGTGAAGTTACATACCCACCATGCTGTTGCACTGTGTTTACGCCATCCTTCATAAAACTGGTTCGATTTTTGCCACCGGAAAGTCATGCGCCCGCGAGTCGGGGGTAGGCCACTGCTCTCATAAATGACTGTTCACGGCGCTCTACAATTTTCATTGGGCATGACGCACTACATTCACTACCACCACAAAAGTTGAGTTATTTAAGCAACACGGTACACGATATGAACTAAATCCAATGATAGAGTCATATGAAAATGAACGAATAATGAAACCTGCTGCAATGAATTTGTTTCATATGGATAATTCCTCCACTATGGTTGAAATACCGACAATTACTAGTGGCTATTTGAGGAATAAAAATGAATAACGCGTTAAATTATTCATTTTTATTCCGCATTTTACTAAGGAAAAACATTTTACTAAGGAATCTTTGCTCAGATCAGGGATGAACCAACCATAGCCCCTAAAGGCTTCTAAGACGAGCCATTTAGAGTTAGCACAAACCCCACGTTTTGTATTTTTCCAACTGATAAGACCCAAACGGATCACTTAACATGTGGAAATCTCTAACGTGCCACCATATTCCTCGCGAACGGTGCATGCATTTTGCTTGATGGGAATCGAATGCATCCGGCACAGGACGAAACAGTTTCGATGATCGCGTATTCGGTGTTCAGTAGCAGTCGTGTCATATTGTTGCTAATTTGAAGCTACTGCCGTATAGTATGAACAAAAGCTGAATAGCAGCTGATTTTCGTTTAATACACACGAAGCCATATGCACAAATTGTGCTAGAATATTCCCCCCGTTCAACCAGGAAATCCAGTAAGAATGCTGTTGCAATTCGTGCTGAAATGATTTTGATGTCTTTTATGGGGCTTGTTCTGTTTGTTCATATTCGCTTCCTTCTCCGTCCCCCCTCCCCTTCCCTTCACTTCGAGGTGATAAGCGGCAATCAGAAAATTGCTGCAGTGAAATATTTTTTCTCTGCTAGACTTGACCATTTCTACGCTTGCTTTCTTCCCGTGGCACCAACTTATAAAGCAAAAATGGCCGTAAAANCTGCTGCAATGAATTTGTTTCATATGGATAATTCCTCCACTATGGTTGAAATACCGACAATTACTAGTGGCTATTTGAGGAATAAAAATGAATAACGCGTTAAATTATTCATTTTTATTCCGCATTTTACTAAGGAAAAACATTTTACTAAGGAATCTTTGCTCAGATCAGGGATGAACCAACCATAGCCCCTAAAGGCTTCTAAGACGAGCCATTTAGAGTTAGCACAAACCCCACGTTTTGTATTTTTCCAACTGATAAGACCCAAACGGATCACTTAACATGTGGAAATCTCTAACGTGCCACCATATTCCTCGCGAACGGTGCATGCATTTTGCTTGATGGGAATCGAATGCATCCGGCACAGGACGAAACAGTTTCGATGATCGCGTATTCGGTGTTCAGTAGCAGTCGTGTCATATTGTTGCTAATTTGAAGCTACTGCCGTATAGTATGAACAAAAGCTGAATAGCAGCTGATTTTCGTTTAATACACACGAAGCCATATGCACAAATTGTGCTAGAATATTCCCCCCGTTCAACCAGGAAATCCAGTAAGAATGCTGTTGCAATTCGTGCTGAAATGATTTTGATGTCTTTTATGGGGCTTGTTCTGTTTGTTCATATTCGCTTCCTTCTCCGTCCCCCCTCCCCTTCCCTTCACTTCGAGGTGATAAGCGGCAATCAGAAAATTGCTGCAGTGAAATATTTTTTCTCTGCTAGACTTGACCATTTCTACGCTTGCTTTCTTCCCGTGGCACCAACTTATAAAGCAAAAATGGCCGTAAAATGTCACATTGAGTAAAGTGGCATGAATAATAGCAGCGACCATACAGTGCGGTATACAATAATGACAAGCACAGCAGGCGATATCATCTAAGTTATCAATGTTTCACAACGAATTGACTTTATATACCACATGAACTGTGAGCAAACTGGACTAGCAGCATGGATTGTCTCCGAAGGTATTGCGAGCCAATAATACTTCTAAATGCTTTAAAATATTACTCAATGAGCCACTGCAATTTTGAATACAACTTCAGACATTTCAGCGCAACGAATCCTGTCATCATCTTCCTCCAAAGAGAAAGAACGTTACAGATGATGCTACTGTTGGGGTGGTGACAGGTGAAGAAAACGCTTCCGACTGTTATTTGATGAAATCGATGCTGATTTCTTGATGGACGATTTACCATGAGACGCGTAAATTTTCGATTGCTCGCCGTCCAAAGATCAACAAAAACAAAAAAAAAAAAAAAACACGTGGTGAGTTATGATCGAGCAGAACGTCCGCTCCGACAACAAATGCAGCTGCCTGTTCCTAAACTAAACATCGCTTTGCTTTCTAACAACTTTTGCTCGTTCTCCATTCCATGCTTGACGTGATATATTTTCCACTGTTCGCTTTTATTATGCGCATTTGAGAGCTTGACGATTTTTGCTTGATTAATCACCGCTAAAGTTTATGGTTTCATTTTTGGTATTACTATTCAATGTTTTATTCTTTTCTATTAGCTCGCTGACTGTTAGTTCATCAATTGCATGCGATCTCTAGCGGTGTTGTGATCGCGTCACCTTAGTGACGAGTCACTTTTACATTCTTCGCTTCCTTGCCGCGCAGTACACTTATGGGTGTTGTGTTATATTTGTTTACGTTAGAATTCAGCATCGAATGCGCCAAAAACAATTCCCAAAGGTTCATGCAGAAAACGTGAGCAAAGTTCTGCTCAACCACTTCCATTAAGTGCATAAATTTCTACGGAGATGAAATTTCTTCCTCACTTCGAATTCCATGCATAAGATTTCCTTATTTTCCATAACTAACAAGGTAGAATTCACTCATACAATCAGCAACATACCGGGAAAGTGAGCGATCTGAAACAGTTCGGTAATGAATTATACGTAAGATTTTATCAACTTTGAAGAGTTTTACCTGCATTTTAAGCATCATTTCATCGTCCGTAACGAAGCAAGGATCCGCTTATTTGTTCTGTTTTCATTGACGCATGAATGCTATCATATTCAAATTGTAGTCTACCCTCTGCGTTTTTTCGTACCGACTAAATTCGTCTTACATCGACGCATTCATTCCTGCGTAGAATTCCGAATAGGTGAGCTCAGCATGTGCATGCATCGCGGTGTTCCATTATTTTTTGGTGCCTCTGAAATTAGTTGTTTGGTTTGTCAGAACTCGTACCGCAGCGATGAAAGCTAACGAGAGCACTGATGGAGAGAAAAGAGCTTCTTTTTTTTCGTTTTTACTACAACAGCGAATGCAACTGTTTATAAAAACGGAACGAACATCTGAGAGCATAACGCACTTTTCGAAATCGTATTGTTTGGATCGATTGTTCTCAGTGATTTATCCTACCATTTCTCCGACACTGGTGAACGAGAAAAATGAGGTCAAGTACTTCAAAAAACCTCCTTTATATTTGACAACCTCAGTCTTTACATCAAATCAACCATTAGCAGTCGCACAGTTGTCCGTGCGTGTGTGTTCTCTGAGCAACTGACATCATCGAACTACAAGCGATGACGTCAGTTTTGTTAAACATAATATGAGCACTTCATATTACATTTGACGCCAATATTCTCAGAGTAATTGTATGAGAAAAACCTATCTCCTCCCTGTTCCTTACCAACACCCTCTCCTTTCACCTTATTTGTGAGTTTCATACCCCCTAGAAGATATCTACTCGTAGCCAGCTACTCTATATTTGACGAATTTTTCATCAGAACGGCTCAGTAACAACCGCATTGTTCAACCGGTCGAAACCAGCTGAGCATGCTTACCATTCATATTCGAAATTTGTGTGCTCGACAAAACTACGCCAGTAATTCAGTGTTTTCATTCTCTTGTCCAAAACTTGGCGATCTATTTCCGCTCCAACAGGCCACGATGAAAAAACCATAAATTTAAGCAAGTTAATTCAGTGCATAAAATCATATTGAGAATGTGAAAAAAGAGCTCTCGAGATGGCAGTCGCTAAAACTTGGATTCGGACCAAACCTCAAATTTTCACCTTCATCCAAACCCTGGTATAGGTTT
Source organism: Toxascaris leonina (assembly GCA_022844705.1). NCBI lineage: Eukaryota > Metazoa > Nematoda > Chromadorea > Rhabditida > Ascarididae > Toxascaris > Toxascaris leonina. The sequence continues at coordinate 11,550 of JAARMF010002527.1, forward strand.
TTTCAGTGAAATGCGAACTAATATTGAACACGATTTTCATTAGCTGCGTAGAATTTTAAACTTTCGAAACTGAAATCGTAACAACGATCCGATTGGTGAATTTACAATGACTAGAGGGATGTGGAGCGAAATATTAAGACGCACACTTGAATGAAAAATGAGATGCAGCCGTGCCAGCAGGTATGACCTGACTGTTGTTGATGGGTCCCAGCAAACGAATGTGAGCACTTTGCCAATCCACTGTGCGAAATTTTTATCTCTCGCAGTTTCACTTCGGCTAGCTATTGCTACTCGAATCCTTAGCGGCACTCAAATTCATTTCCAAACCTCCTCATCTTTTACATCTCAACTTCGCCTTTAATATGGTTTTACAAATTCACATTTACAAAAGCACATTATAGAAAAATCGCATCTGAGCAAACGAATTAACGCCTCTCTGCCGATATGCTAAATTCAACTGGAGAACAGCTGAAGCTGAACTAGCCTGCGTGCTATATTCTAACGCCGTTTTAGGTACTTTAAACCAATTAAAATTGCTCCCATCTCGCAAGTAACCAAGTTGCATTCTATCTCTTCGCAGACACCTGACATGCTGGCAAGATATACATTCTTGCGCTCCGCTCACCTGATCAATCAGTTTGTTTCTAGCCAGAGACAAAATATGTCTGATGTGGCGATCTGTTCTATGTGATCGAACTAGCGGGAAATTTTTTTCATGAATTAAAATATCCAAAACCGCTCTTAAATTTGATGAATGAACATGAAATGGGATAGAGGAAGTTATCCTTTGGTGTTCATTAAAACCCATCAAACTTCGCCTCTTTAGCTGTTGTCTATCTGAGTTGGAAACATATGAGAAACAAATGATACTGGCATACACATGTGTACGAGCAGATAAACCAAAGGACCTCTAACCACTGTTAAATGCGTATTAGTTGGGATGCAAATATGTTACTGCATATCTTTCACAATTTGTTCGCCACCTATACAGACGTTTGCGTTGGTGGGTGGAACTGCTAAGCGCATACGATAAAAATCCTTCTGGTGCGTTTTTTCAACTGTTTTCTGTTTCACGGAGGCTGTTAGAGAGAATCGACACAAACGGAAATTCGGGCAGAATGTTCCATGAGATTCCGTGCAAGTTCTTCATTGGCTGAGAGTGCAACAAAATAGGCGACCAACGTGGTGACTTCTCAGTAAAGTCTGCTTATGAATGCGCACTGAAGTACGCGTTCAGCGGTTGGCTTTCGCATGCACGCAACTGCTATATTCGAAAGATAGTGAAATGGAATAAGCAAATTTGATTGTCAGCTGAAACTTTTTGATTGAGCAACGGGCAGACGAGCACCTAAACTTTTTGATTTAGCGAGACTGTCAACGCACAGACACTGCCGTGTTCCTCTTGTAACGTTCTATGAGCCCTCTTATCTCTTATATTTGCTCCATTCAACTACCTTAACGCACTTGGGCGTTTAGGAAGCTGCTGTAGAAGTTGAAATATGCACGGATAAGTGCTGCTTGAAGACCTATTTTCAGGTAATTTTTGAGGAAGTGATTGCTTTCTGATCTTTTTCGCAAGTTAGATAAAATATCTCTTGTCAGGTTTTCACGAGATTCTGCAGCCTTTTTTTGAACGCATGTCGAAATAGTGTCATTTTTTAACGTTTCATTTGACGTGTCCCTACCTCCAGCGCTTCACTGGCAAATTCATGCCGTCATCGTCTCAGCTGCACTGTGTTATATTCAAAACATTAGGCACCCTTATTGTTCTGCAATTCAACAGCGTGTCCCTCATGTCTCTTACCTTAGAACATCGTATAAGGTTGGTCACATAACATTTTTGAACCTAAACCGTCGATTGGAGTGACTCAGAAAATGATAGAAGATAGGAACTGTGGGCTTCACCTTAAGTAGCTTGGCACCTCCAATTTTTGCGGAAGCCTAATTTGGCTTCCTTCATGAGAAGGAAGTCGAAAAAATTCAGGTTCTATGAGTGGGGCTCGAGAACTTACTATGTTCACTCGCTTCACAATGTTAGATAATTAAAAGTGGGCAGTAACGGCGGATTAGTGATGAATGCTATTCAGAGCATGTTATCTCCTCTTTCAAAACCTAGCAGCTTCTTGGCTTTATAGTTCTGCTCTTCTCGTTAAAGTATAGTCGCAAAGAATACTGTTATAGTGGCACTTTCAACAGTGACTTTCCCTCGCCATTAATTGCTTGATGCAGTGTCAGCCCAGTATGATTTGAATTACCATTTGCAGTCACTGCTCAGTTGTACGCATATGAGATGAAGGAGATACTTACTTTTTATGAGGGAATCGTTGCTAATCGTTGAAATATTACTTTTAAGGCACATGAGGTATTTAGAGTGGGGGAGGAGAGGGAAAGTGGCGAGAAGTGGCGGCTATGTGACCGTGGACGACACGTCTGAAATTCTAGCAATGTGCACTTTATGCTCCTACAAGTACGCCAAAGAAAACCCAAAACAAAGTCTACCAAACAGTTGGTACGAAATATTTTCACAAACATTCCATCGGAAACTCTGCCATAAGCACTGTGCGCAAAATCGCTGCAAGGCGAATAATTTTTCCGCATATCTCGGCATCACTCGTTTAGACATGGGTGAATATAAGTTTGCCATGGGCCAATTTAAAATTCTTGAATGCAAGACATACATGTTAATGTCTTCTGGCACATATGCGAGCGATGCAGTGCGCATTTTTAGTGCCTCTTTACAAAAGGTAGGTCACAAAAGATAGGTTGTCATGTGAGTAACAGGTTGCAAGCAGAGATAGGATTGGTGCAGGATTTCGGTAAGAACAGGAAAGGAGAAAGGGATAGCAACGGAGGAACAGACATCGAAGAAGAGGAAAGGGTGGGATTGGTAAGACTGACGTCAGTGCTAAGTGAACAAAATTAAGTAAGGTTGTTTAAAACGCAAGCACATAATCACTACGAAGGTCGATGATGCACAGTCGTGAGCCCCCATGATCACTATTTGCGTTATGAGCTGTGCAGAAATTCATGCGCTATAAACAAACTATTGTTGAGAAAACAGCGTCTCTCATGCAAATCATAGCAACTTTTCAAGTTCTTTCATCGCACAATTTTTTCTGTGAAACATCCTTGCCTAAGGTGATCCCATTCACAACTTCAACTAAAGGAGGTGAAAGCTTGTATCTCTCCGAGTGCACCGTTGACCAGCGAGACAGCACAACTGCGGCAAAGTCACGTGCTTTGACGTGAACGCAACGCGGATCCCGCGCCAATATACCATATTTTCTGCCACCTACCCATGCTTGAGAATTTACAGCGTTGGAACAGCCTAGCGATTTGCTGGAACGGAGTAAAATACGGGCGAAAAAAAAAAAAAAAAAACAGCATAATTCGCGTCCCTAAGTTGACCTTAACATGGCCTTTGTTCATGCTCAAGGTTCCTAAACGCGATGCGAAAGTCTAATCATCTATGAACTACTTGTGCTCTGTGCTCAAGGCGTTTTAGAAAGCTCGCTCATGTGCAAGTGGACCTTGCGCAAACAACGAAATGGTGCTTGCCTTCATTGCACGCGGAGAGACGGTCCAAGAGGACTTCACATATACAGACAATTGACAACGGCGGGTTTAGCTCACAGTAACATCTCTCACTCAAAATGACTTTTCTTATTTTGCGTTCGTGATCTGATCTTTCACTCGTTCTTTTTTCTGCATTAGTCTTCGGAGTCCATCGCCGCCCTCTCCCTCAAAGGCGTTCGCAGAGACAGCTGTCCCTGGCGCACATGCGCCAGGAAAATCCGCAGCCTCCCTGGAAAATTTTCAGAAGGCACTCTCCATAGACGTCAGAATCTTCCACGCCTGCGCCGGAGATTGGGTCTTCTTCAGGGGGCCTTCCGTGGACTTCCTTATCTCTGTGAGAGACTTGAAATATGGACTTTACTTTTGCCGACTTGAAAAAAAAATCCTCCACAGAATCGCACAAACATCAAGAAATAGCATGAGGCAGTGTGTTCGAAGGAGAAACGCTGAACAGTAACACGACGATCAGATGTTCTCAGAGAATTAACAATTGCCCGAAAACAAGATTCAGGGTACTGTGGACGTGATCCAAATAAATAATGAAAACCGGGACATTTTCTTGTTAGGTGAGTTCAACATTGACATTTTATGTAGGCATCCGCTGATGTAAAATAGCAAACTTCATATGAGGGTGCAGTCGTAAAGTTCGTGCTTTCAGCAATCCTCTTTTGCTAAAAGAAAAACGTTGTGTTTGGCATAACTAATTCAATCCGATTGGAGACCATACGACGCCGCTGAATCATAGTACTCTTCAGTTAGTGAAAAAACCGTTGACCACCCCCAACCCCAATCACACCCTGATAGATTTTGCCACTGATTAGTTCGCGCTTGCTTATTCAACGTACGCGCGCACGTACCTCTTAAATTTAGCATGTTTTGTTATCCTTCTGGAAGCCTGCTGAACTGAAATATTGATTCTGTGTGTCACTTCCGTTCAAGGTTTATTCACATTTTCATAAATTTATCCATACAAGGCGTTCGTCTGAATACGAAAGAGTTAATCAAAGCAATCTGGTCAGTTATATCCATAATCTTACAGGATGTTAGATTCCGAGCGGNGTATCCATGATCTTACAGGATGTTAGATCCCGAGCGGTTGTGCCAAAATGACGATTCGCTGAAGCAAACAAATCTGCCCACGCTGAAAGCAGTCACTCGCTGCAATGTTGCTGCATCAGATGATCGCGCACCAGCTAATACGACGGTATTTCAGTTTCTCCGCAAACGATCAGATAGGCATTGATTTGATTGCAGCATTGATGCATATGTGGATGGTCGATTTGCACTGTGCCGTCCATATTGTTGTTTAAGTGTAACCAAATTTCCAAAGTATCTGAGTGATTACTGACTTCGTACCTCTTTGTAGCAATACGAGCTTTCTTAAATCTAGTTCCACCGTAAATATTGATGAGCATGTGCTGAGATTAAGATCAATGATCTCAATCGGGCCTTACCATCCACAGCAATTGTTGCTTCTTTTTGTATGCTATACACATCCTCATGGTGAGCTGCGTGGAGCACAGTGGATTTTTAGCAAATATTGTCAATCATACATTTTTGTTCCGCTTGACACTTGCCCATACAGACAGAAAAAAGATTTATAAAAAATAGCTGTTGAATTCTTTCTTCCATATAACTGTTTAACGTAATCCACACAATTTTCAGCCAAAGAAACGGCATCCTTCGAAGAAAGATGGCCAAATATGGAATGTTTATGCAGCGTCGCAGCATGCAGCGAACACGGTCAATCCTATACGGAGGATATGTGACACGATGACAGTTCCTCCAAATGTGAATAAAACGACGATCAAACTGCATCTTGGTGATCCAACTCTAACTGGCACACTGAAGCCCTGTCCAGTTGTGGTCGCAGCAATCGAACATGCACTCGCAAGCCACAAATACAACGGCTATGGACCTGCTGTAGGAATCGCAGAAGCGAGGGCCGCCGTTGCTCGGCATTTCAACAAAGCGGAAGCACCGATTACGTCCGAAGACGTAGTGCTCACGAGCGGCTGTTCGCATGCTCTACAGATGGCCATAGNNNATTACGTCCGAAGACGTAGTGCTCACGAGCGGCTGTTCGCATGCTCTACAGATGGCCATAGAAGTCTTAGCAAGTCGCGGCGACAATATCCTTGTTCCACGTCCCGGATTTCCTCTATATTCAACGTTAATGCGTTGCCATGGAATCGAGACGAGTTTCCCATCCACTATTCCGCTATCAGAAAACTGTTAAAGATTATGTTAACGCAACAGTGTAAGAAACCTTCAGATTTTCAACAGAGATATCTCAGGTGAACGGTCTGCTAATCGTATCAAGAAAATTCGTACTTGAAACTTCGAACTTTACTGTATCNNNGTAGTTCGTACTTGAAACTTCGAACTTTACTGTATCCATTCAGTACAAAAAAGAAGCGTGGCTGTTATCAGATTGCTATACACAATGAACTTGGAGTATATTTTTGTCTTTGGATCAGGAAGTCAACGCGAAAAAGTAATTTTGACGCAGCACCATGACAAACTGGTTTCTTCTCATCACCTTCCTTAGGCTGGTGCCTCTAATCATTTTTAGCCTCACTTCACGTCACCAAAGTTTTTTTTCACATGACACGCACTTTTTTCTGATTGCACATATCAAGTCGCGCTATTCCTCTTTACGGAAATGATTTTTCTAGAAGAAACATGCTGTAAATACAATGTAAAGGAATGGCTAAAGACGTATTATGTTTGCTGCCCACTTTCCCGCACAAGGCTGGTTATTATTCGATTATGTGTTACAAGTCTTGAAATATCAGTTAAAATGTCTGCAAGTGAGGAGATCAAGTTCATGAGAGTACATTCAATGGGCAATAGTCGACTTTGGATCAAGCTGTAGCAGTGGCAGCTTTCTTAACTCATGACTTTTTCCACCAGAGTCCTGGCATATTCTTTTAGTTTTTGCTTACTATTTAAGTGGTTGGTTACGATGTCAACGAAAAACTGAATTACCTTGGGAACATTTAAGGATCGCTTCTATCAGCTGGACATGAGTGAAGCAGCACGAATCAACCTTGACCATTTGGAATCACTTATAGATCGACTCACTCGCGCAATTATCATCAACAACCCATCGAACCCGACAGGCTTCGTATTCAGCAAGTCACATTTAGAAGCGGTGCTGCAAATTGCTTATAAGCATCGTATTCCTATAATCGCTGATGAAATCTATGGCGACATCACGTATAACAGTGCGCGTTTCATTCCTTTGGCAACACTGGAACCAAAAGTGCCGATAATAACATGTGATGGGATCAGTAAAAGGTATTTGGTACCTGGTTGGCGTCTTGGTTGGCTAATTGTGCACGATCCGTACGGGGCATTTTCGGAAGTGCGCAAAGGACTAGTCGGACTTGCGCAGAAAATCGTTGGCCCATGTGCGCTTATTCAAGGTGCACTTCCGACGATTCTCGCCGAAACACCGAATAGTTTCTTTGATAAAATTTGTGCAATTCTTTCACAAAATGCAGCTATTATTAATGAACGTCTTTGCCGTGTGCCAGGTCTCCATCCGTTGAAACCCAGCGGTGCAATGTATATGATGATCGGTATCGATGAGCATTTATACGGTGACGAGGCGTCTTTCGTGCAACGATTGATTTCTGAAGAGAGTGTCTTTTGTCTTCCTGGTTCAGCGTTCAATGCACCCAACTGGTTTCGAGTGGTGCTTACCCATCCATATGAAGTGACTATCGAAGCCTGTGATCGTATAACAGATTATTGTCGAAGACATCTGTCGAATATGCAACGCCAGCTTCAAACACATATAAAGTCGTCTTCACTTTTGTCTCGTGGTCAAGAGGCGGATGAGTTTTCAAGTAGCAGACCTGAAAGCGAGTGGCCTGCTTCTGAATCCAACTAAAATTGCATGACTTGCTTTCTCTCATTGATTCCTATATTAATTGTGCATTTTGTACACTTCGTTGGAGTATTATTTTTAATTTTTTTTTTTTTTTTGGCTAGCGCGTTCATCAAAATAGTACCTCCTTCAATAGAGAACGCCTCACCTGAAGCATTGGTAACAAAGTAGTGGAAACCAGAGAATGGAAATATGCAATATGAGCTAATCTATGCTTTTTCAAAACACTCAATCCTGCCAGGAATATCACGTGTTCGAAAAGCCAAAACTCGCTTTGTGCTTTTCACTCAGTCTATTAAAAAGGTTGGAAGCAGCAGAGTCGGAAGTAGATCTATCCTCTTCTACCAAGCGGAATGCTAAGCACAAATATCATCTTGCTGCATTCTAGCATCTGAATTGTTTATCCCTCTATAATAATACCTTAGTTTGCATAATCCCATCTCATAAAATACAAAAAGCGCTCTCCCTCTCAACCGCTTGGATTGTCTGCCATGGTAGATGGTGCGCTTCAAAGCAGATCATGTGAAAAGTAACCAGCATCAAATCGATCGATCGAAGTAGTTGCCGTTTGATCTTCCTTGAGAACGCTGGCAGTAGCTATTACCATTATTCAGCGATCGATATTCTCACCTGGAACAATGCACGCGGAAAACTATTAGAATTGTGGCAAATAAATGGCAACTTTCGCAGTCGCACCGAAAGTGCTTCCTTTCTTTGTGCTCAACATGTTACGGAAATAAATTCGCATGCGATCTGCTGTCGTGTCCTAAATAACGCTCATTTTATGCCTCGTGAAATAAATCTTAAAAATCGTAATTGAAAAAAGCTGTTGCATATCGTTTAAGCAACAATCCTACATGCTATACAAATGCTCATTTTGAGGATTTTATAAATATTGGTAAGAGTCCACTAGACTACAATGAAATCGTAAGCATAGATTTTATTGAGGAGCTGCAAAAAATTTCGTACTGAATGCTACACAGGTCTACCTGAAGCCTGCTGTATAACTGCGAGAAAAACTCACTAGACAATATTCATCAGGCAATACACCACAAAAATTGCATGCCTCTTTTCGAAAAGTTGCAGCGAGAATCCGTGACAAAGTCCATCGAAAATCGAACCCTAAAAGTGAAACGTATTATAACTGCTTAACTGCTTGTCATATGAAGCCTGTGACGGATGTAAAACTCGTACAGAGAATAAGCACAAAATTAAACGACCACATAAATTAGTAGCCAGAGGCGTTAAATTTTGCATTCTTCGAATATTTCTGTGTTCCTCGATTTACACACCGATTCATAACCGCTATCAGAATTTTGAATGCATTCACTTGAGAAGTTTTAGAGGAAGCTGATTTGCTCCTGAGATGATGCTCCCGTACTTGTGGATCAAGATGAAAATTTCATGCAACAAGTTCTCCTAATTCGCCCAAGACAGTGACTCTTTTTAATGAATGCCTTAATTGTCACACTTCGACGGTTAACGTCGTTTTTCGACTGTTAAAGAGCTTATGATTAAATTCGTTTAGCATGATTTTCAAAAGCATACTACTGCAGCTTCAAATTGATGAATCTGATCGGCAGCTTTTATTAGCATTTTTTTGAAAGCATCATTGATTCCATTGCTGAAGCATTGTGCGTTATCGTCCTCGTTGGTCGGTCCTATGGCGTAGAGCATTACAAGTTTCTTGTGCCATTATTTTCATTATTAATTTCAACCATTCCAGCGTCGATAGTCGGTTGGATTTTTTAAAGAGGTTCAAAAGATGGTCTGATCTTGAGACTTCAGTGAACAACGGACCCTGGTGAACGCATACCTTTCATCTCAGCTGCTACCCTCATCACAGCTTGCTCTTCCCATCTCTTCTCCTCGTTCCTTGAGAGTATGCTACTGCTGGTTGCTTCGCTTTTCTCATGTTGATTGCTTTTTTGCGCTGTATTCCGTCTTACGCAAATTGCGCCGATGAAGGGCACTTTGAAAGAAAACTTCTAGGTAAGTGGATAAATTAATACTACCGCACCTCCAAATACGGTCCGGGGTCCGAAATATTGGAGAAAAAGTGAAGATCGCAAACGATCATCAAGCTTACTTCGAAGAAGAATCGAGTAATATTGGTCTCACGACTACGGCAGAAATGAATTTGTACTNGAGAAATGAATTCGTACTGTCTGCGTTTGAGAGAGCGAAATATAAGGGAATTTATATATACTCAAGCGGCTTCATCAAATGACCTTCACATATTGCGCTCTATGACTCCTTTTCATGGCTACGCTTGTTTGCATCTTCTTGCCTGTCTGCTAAGTCGTTTTGCTCTTGAACTATTGAAGCTGAGGCGGAAAAACTAACGAATATGTTTGTTTCATCAGCCGCTTTTAAGCCGAACTTTCAAATTCATCATTAAGCAACTGAAAAATCAGTTGTAATCACTCAAAGAGTTTACGTGTGGAAATATTGCTCCCTCACATGAATCGCCAATATTTTTGCTCAAAAAAACACTCAGTTTTGACATCACTTTCACAAAGTTTTCAAACGTCATATGACTGCTGAGCGTCTAGGCAGTCATTCCGTGCACAACATTCTCTCTGGATCAACGCAGAAATTTTGCAATGTCAGAATCCACAGCAGATCAGGTTGACAGAACGTATTTTTTCTGGCGTTTCATTTGGTTTAAATTCAAGCTGATTCGAAGTCAGCAGGATTCAGCGTGATNTAGCAAGGCTCAGCGTGGTGCGCAGTTTCGCCCCGATCTTCTTGGCGTGAGCGTCATTTCTTGCCAGATACAGCGATAAGTTTGGGAAAAAGATAACGCTGCTGAATGGCGGTGCGATGTCGGGCGAAATGGGAAGCAGAAATCGTAATATACCGTATTTTGCTGTCTTCGCCTTCAAAATATAACCTTTTGCAACCCATGTTACTGGATCTTCGCTTCTAGCGGAGTCGATGAGTGATTGCTCACTGATTATCACCACTTCATGCTCTCTAGCACTTTTCCGGTTGTTTTCCCCACGTAGTTGCCGATCATGTCTTCCAGAGTTCATCGTCACTGAATATGGAGCAGCGCCTAGATCGCGCAATAACGCATATCACGTCACTTGACAGAAACAAATCAACTCTTATGGCGTTACATGAATTAGGAATAATCAATAGGTTGGCTGCTTCTAAATCATATCTAGTGACGACTTCACTGCTGACACAGAGCTGTGTAGGCAGAGTCGGCGGTGGATTAAAAGGCACTTTTTCCCAACGTTCTATTGCGTAGTGTGCTGAGAAAAAAGCTTGTATGAATCGCATCATGTCTTTTCATTTTCTAGTTTTTATGAAATGGAGAAAAAGCATGGAAGAAGTAGGAAACGAGAAATACTTGTGCGCGCACAATATTCGTGTAGCGAAGCGGCAAAATAACTTGAAGAGCGATTGAACTGCTCTGCATTTTATATGTGGGCCGGGCTGATGATCAGTCACTAAGTTGATGTTGTTTCGCTACAAACCTTTTC
>JAARMF010002528.1:970-11138 GCA_022844705.1 Toxascaris leonina
ATATATATATATATATATATATATATATATATATATCAATTCCATTCTATAGACAAAATGCCACTGTGAGATGTTTCAGTTTGTATGGGGAATTGTCGATGTGTGACATTCTATGTCAATAACACACACATATTTGATGTGCCGATTCCATTGTATTCCGTTCCTTGTCGGCTTAATCTGTTGACAGAGATTATTTCTTGTGCGTTTAGAGGCGCATCGAACATGATTGCTTTTCCTTTGCTTTTTTTCCTCGTGAAAGCTTTTGTTATGAATGTTGTCATTTGGCACTGAAACGATCACGATCGGAAATGTTGGCATTTCGCTTTTTTTATTTTTTTTTTATTTTTTGTGTTTTTTATATATTTTTTCATATATTTGTTTTTATGTTTATTTTGTTTAGCTAGTAAGTGAAGAGGTATGCAAGAGAGCCCGGTTGACATGATAGGTGCTTTTTGATTATTCCGCTCGTAAGTTACCTGTAGTTCTTTCATAGCTTACCTGTGGCACTGTCATAATTTACCTGCAATACTTTCACAACTCACCTGTAGTACTTTCATAATTCACCCGTAATACTTTACTAAGTTACCTATGGTAGAGACTATAAAGACTACGGAGTAGAGTACAGTGAACTTATCTGGACGATCTTCATAACTAAATTGACGAGTGAAATGAAAGATTTCCTAAAGAGGTAATTCTATGGTCTAGATCAAATGCTGTAAATTTAATTTCTTTAGCCTTAACGATTCTTTAGTTGAACCATTCAACGGAAAGAGAGGAAGTGGGCGAGAGAGAGATATGCGCAGAATTTTGCTTGCATCTCTTAGCCGTCACCCCCTATCATCAATCCCTATCCTCACCCCCTATCCTCACTCCCCTTCCTCACCCCTATCCTCATCCCCTATCCTCACTTCCCACCCTCACTCCCCACCCTCCCCCCTATCCTCACCCTTACTCTTACACCTTATCATCATACTCATTGTTGATCATACTCAAAAAGCATTGCATCCATCCGTTTTGATGATATATTTCATGCTCTAATCGAGAGTAAAAGAATTAAATTAATCGAAATTATAATCGAATCGTAAAACAGCTTCCGAATTGAAGAAAAAAACGGCAAATAATTCGAATTATTACCTAAACAATTCAATAGAATTCACTTTAAATATTACAAATATTTCATTCACGAGATTGAAAGATTCTTTCTTATCGTTTGAATGACAAATGCAAATAAATTGTTTTTTTTTTTCATTTTCTCGCCAACCTTTTATCTTTTTTTCTCTCTTTTTGAGAAACTTTCCGGTCTCTATCAAAAATTCTCCAAATGACTATCAAAATGATAAGCGTATATAGGCATTGAGAAAAAAAAACACATCAAAAGTGGGGGTATCACTTTTATTGATAGGTGAGCAATCCTATGCAATCAACTCCACCCCAAAGGAAAAAGAAAGCGATGCTTTCAATTGCAAGTCCAAGAATGAAAAGAAGCTTAACGTGGGCGATTTAGCTAATAAAACGCAGCAATTATTCATTAAATATGAATAGCTTTGCTCTTTGCTCTTTGCTCTTTGCTCTTTGAGCTTTTCATTTCGCTTTTTTTTTGCTTTTCATTGTTTACAAAATTCATCGTTAGGGGTTTTTGTTTTTATTGCTTGCGAAAGCGTTAATGATTCGTTTAATTGCCATAATTTCGATTATTTAGTAAAAGTTGAGAATTCTTTTAGCTGTTGAAAAAAATATATTTTTTTAAACTTTTTAAAATTCATTTAGATATAATTAATTGTAATTAATTGTTTTATTATCATATAATCGATCAGATCTATTTCACTCATAAGCGATGAGAACGTCGGAAGTAATCGAATTTAGAGAGTCTTTAGTGGAATTCAAAAATAGTTTTAAAAAATAAAGATTCCTAGAGAAGTTTTTGTGTCTGTCTCTTAATTGGTATAATCTAGGATTTGCTCATAAATATCCGAATTTCCAAGGATGGGAATGGTAATTGATGTCCTCACCTTCGAACACAATTGTGCTATACTTCGATGGTTATATTATCAATGTTGTGATGGGAGCACTAACCTAAAGCTATATATTTATTAGCGTATTAAATAATTATTTGTTTAGTTTATTCGATGTGATGAAGTTGAAAATAGGCGATATACATTTATTTATTTATTTATTTATCTATTTATTTATTCATTCATATATAAATATAAATATAAATATAGATAAATATATATACTTTTTTATATATTTATATATGTAGCGACGTTTCATTACATCCAAACTATGGCAATTGCATAGAGCAAGCTAATGAAGAATTTTCATTGAGCTTGAGCTTAGCAAGTAAACGAACACTTTCCTATAAGCGAAAGTAATGCGTATACTTATATGCTTAAAGCAAGCAACGATCACATTACGAATGCCATTTATTGACAACAACATATTTACGTTTTTAATAAAGACTTCTCTAAATATAGATATTTTTTCTATTTAAAACGTTTCGCTTACGTTTTAGCCAAAATCGTTCTCGTCGCGTTTATTCGCTTTTATTACGTCAAAATATTGAATCGTTTCGGAAATAAATAAATTAATCGGTTGTTTTTTTTCTATTTCTTAATTTTCTAGCATAAAAGTTCAAAAGAAATGTTTTTTTTTCTTTCTTTCTTCTGGCTAAAANATAAATAATTAATGCGATTTGCAGAAATTGAAATAACTGCAAATTTGGTCTTTTTTTTTTTTTTTTTGCTCCACTTCTATTAACGCTTATTCGCTCATCGATAAAACTTACTATGGATGTAGTTATAACAGGTAAATTGTCATGCTTTAAGCGACACCTGTTGGAATTTGATCTATCGACGGCACCTGTTGCCTTCCGGCTATAATTTATGAACAAATTTCTATTTTTGCATTCCTCTATGTATGTTATCGATGATCTTTGGTCTTTGCTTTCATCAATCTCTATGAGTTTTTAAGCACATCGTTATGTGCAATATTTACACTTAAGCATATATTATGCCCCCCCCCCCCCTGTATAGTTATTCTTGCGGACATATGATGCGATTCATTCATCGTTGTAAATAAAGAAATTTATCATTAGTGATAATCAACTTCCGAGCATTATCACCGTATAGCCACAAAATCATTTCTACCTTCAAACTTGCAAATAATCTACATAAGAATTAAATTCCAATTTTCAATGTTTATTTACTTATTTATTTTATTTTCTCCAATCAACAAAGCATTCATGAGGAATCAAATGTCTCGTCATATCGTATCCACTTTTGCTTAGATGAAATTGTAAGGTTTATGATGAGATTCGTCTCGTGCTTATCGGATGCTAACGCGTGAAAGCTGCTTTATGATTAGATTTGTCTCGTGTTCGTCCTATGCTGACAAGTCGATTCATCATTGTGACGCTTAAGAGGCGAATCCGGATTTGCTCGATTACTCGACTACTCTTGCTCTGATGTGAATGCTTGTCGGAATGAGACAACACAATAGAGTCGAAGAGTTTGATTGGAGCTCCAATTACGATCGCCCTTGTAGTAACAAATCCAACTGTGCTTATTTAGCTAATATTTTAGTTTAGTAAGCTAATACGTATTAGCATTGTGCTTATCAAACGATAAGCGATTTCACTATCTTTGATTAACTTCTCTTTCTTTTTTCGATGTCATGAAATTTTGCTGCTAGAGTAGCAAAATTTATTTCATTTAAATAGGAAAAATAACTTGATGATTTGCAACACTTCAAATCATTATTATAGTTAAAGCGAGTTTATTAGCTGAATGCTTTCATGCAATAAGCTAGGGCAAAAGACTACTATCTCATCTATAGTGTATTCGAAAAGTACCCATAATCGCATATGTTTAAACAATTTAAAACCTATGTAAATTATAAATATAATAAATAAATATATAAATCGATCAATAAATAAATACAAAACATAAATAACTAAATAAAGAATCTATATAAATAAAAGAAATACGAAAGTCAATATGAATCTTAGCAAAAATTTCCGTATGTGCAAAAATATTCATATCATATATCAACATAAAAATCTATATTATATTCGGTGGTATTTTTAGAGAATTCTATATTTTTAGAGATAGAAAAAAACTAGAAAAAGTAATACAAACATGTCATTTGTTAGATTAGTAAGAAAAATGATTAATATTTTCGGGGAAAAAAATTCGAAAATATTAAGGAAAGCAAAATTTCAATTAATTTATTTGCAACGAAAATCTCGTTGAGATTTTTCAATGCAGTCAACATTCAATCGTTTTCTCCGCACTCGTCAACTTTACTTTATTACTCATCGTTTGTGATATTTATCGATTCGATAAGAAGCTTATTGCAACGAAATATCAATGTGTGTATGTACCCTTCTTAAGTAACATTTTCGCTTCGAAAGCTTTAGCGTTTATCGATGAATGCTTCACATCTTTACCTAACCATCGTTATATTACAAAGAAAAACAACCGACGAAAATTGGAGTTGTGGAGTTAGATGATTCTATTAGTATTGATGATATGCGAGTATCGTCTCACCATCGCGATTATATGCGTCTCCTACGAGACCAATTTCTTATGATTTCTTAGTAGTAATCTAAGAAATGCCCCAATTCTATAAGATTTAACTCGAAATGTTGTATATTGCCTATATTTTTTAATCATTGAATATGGCAACGAATTATCTTCTAGTTATTTCTATAGGCAGTTATATTTCCTCATTTGCTTTATCTATATTCAACTGAGAAGGAATAAATAATCTTTATGAGTGGTATTTATGATCGAGTAAGTGATCACTATTCATGAACTGATGGTATATTTTGTTGAGCTGCGATTTCTGATAATAATTTCCAAAAAATTAATTTTATTATTATTTTTTCTTATTTTTAGCACTTAAAGCATCGAATATTTGAAATTAGCGGAAATGAATCTGTGTAATTCGATTTAAATATGTTTTACAATGATTATAATCAATTATAGCGTTCTTGAAGCGTTATTGTTTGTGCTTTTATGAATGACTTTTTATTGAGCAATTCTCTATGTGGAGTCGGGAAAAGATTTTTTTGCGTTCAAATATGAATATTTCATGTCTTTGAATATAGGCACTAATTTGTACTCAGTGTATGACGTAAAAATTTAAAAATTTAATTAATTACACAAAAATAAAATGATGAACTAATGGAAATGTATTTGCTGATTTCAATGACTATGTAATAATTTTTTTTTTTTGCAGAAAAATTTCTGCTTAAAATTCGAAAAAATAAAAAATAGAAAACTCATAAAATATTTATTTTTTCATAGATAATGATAAAGAAGAGTAATTTGAAAACAAAATTTCTGTTGATTTTATTTCAAGATTATTTTTGCATATTTTGATAACGAAAGAAAATATCGAAAATGAGCAGATCGAGCAGAGCCGATCTTATCANNNAGATCGAGCAGAGCCGATCTTATCAGCGTATCATGATCGCGTCATTTCAATTAACATTAAAATTTATTCTATCGACCAATTGTATTTATTATTTATTTATTTATTTATTTATTTATTTTTTCTGAAGAAACTATGGAGGGACTCTTCGGATCCTTGCTTCGAGCATAACAACGATGCGAAATATAGAAATCGGCAATGCTTCTAGAATCATACGGTTCGACTTTCCTTCAACTGTTCAGCAATTGCTTCGGTTACACGATGCGAGGAGGGTGACGACTTCGGGAGTTCAAATATGCCTCTCATGTGCTNCGCTCGATTTTCCTTCAACTATTCAGCAATTTGCTTCGGTTACACGATGCGAGGAGGGTGACGAGTTCGGGAGTTCAAATATGCCTCTCATATGAACAAAAGTTGCGAGCGAGTCTTACACCCAGAAGCATAGGTCGGATATAAAAGTATGAGGTGGTCAGGTTGGCGCTTACTTAAGGTCAGGTGACAAAGTGAATGCAGCTTGAAGAGTGCTGAATATTACTGAGCTGAGGAACTCCGATCTTCGATCGTTTAATTTAACTGATAGTAAACGTTCATTACGATTGAACTATGTGTCATTTCTTTCCTACTCATTTTTTATTCCGATCAATAAATCAATAAATCAATGATGAAAAATGCAACTTAAGTTGATTTTATGACGTCATCACTATGGTGGATTTTTTTCGCCAGTTTTTTTTCTGAATACTTCATTGTTAAATTGCGTAAATAATGTTCACGTTTATTTAGTCGAACGGTAGTGAATTGTAATTGTGCTCGTCACAATTGCGCTCGTTTCCCTTTGCCTCTCTCGTAGAAAAACTCTGTCGTCTCATATTCTATTGTCAATATTGACGTGTAAAAATCATTGTAATAATAACTATTTTTATATCCAAGTAAATAAGGGGTATTTATTCGTCGTCTGGCAATTAGGCTACAAAGATGAAATATTGTATCGTTTAAAGAAATGTCACATATATAAATGCAACAGCATCATCCATCATTTAAATCGCACTCGACGATTGCTTATTTTAGCTGAATAATGAGATTGCAGTAAAGTATATTAGCTGCTCGTATCAGTCGAAGATTATCCCATCGATTGATGGGTATTTGATGTTTACATGGTGAAGTAAGCTTCTCAAA
Source organism: Toxascaris leonina (assembly GCA_022844705.1). Classification (NCBI taxonomy): domain Eukaryota; kingdom Metazoa; phylum Nematoda; class Chromadorea; order Rhabditida; family Ascarididae; genus Toxascaris; species Toxascaris leonina. The sequence goes on from JAARMF010002528.1 coordinate 7,580, forward strand.
TTGTTTTATTTATAAATTCATAAATTATCTCTTATTTAAAATTTGTTTAGTTGAATTAAATTTTTTATTGTGCGTTAAAATATTATTAAATTATTTATTAGTAATTAAGCAATGAATTTTTCTTTTTTTTCTCTCCTTTCACTAATTTCTATCATTTTTCTATAAATTGGCAACAAAATTCGACTCTATGGGAATAGAAATTCTAAGACAACTTTTCAACGTTCGCAATCAAATTTTAAACATTCTCTCAATGAGTTATTATCATCGAAATATTCAATCACTATTGATTGCAATTTGTGATTGTTTTGCGCTAATGAATAGTGGACTTTCTTAGTCGTTAATTATCGGAATTGATCGAAATTGATTGGAATTGATGGAAATTGATCGGAATTGACCGAAACTGATCGCCCTTGATTGCAATAGATAGGAGTTGATCGAAATTAATAGGCGATTGATCGGAATTGGCCGAAATTATTTGGAATCGATCTAAATTGATCAAAAATGCATTCATTTCAACGTAATCATTGAAGCGCTAAAAAAATTCATCATTGAAACCTTCATATGTAATAATCACTTTTTTTTCCTCTACATAAGACAATTAAAATCTCTCTAAAGAGATTTGATCTCAGAAATGAGAGCGTTTCTATAGTGATCATTTAAGCATTTTAACAACTAAATTACCTTCACTCATTAACATCTCTAATGCTTTTATTCATTATTTAATCAACGATCATATAGAATTCGAAATTAACTTTATATAAAAGAGTAATATTTAATAATACAACTTATTAACATTTACGATTTTGCCATTAAGTCCCTCTTTCTTTCTCTTCACCTCCCTCTCATTCCCACTCAGCAAATATACACATCACTAAAAAATGCGTATAGCACTTTACCACATTCTTTTGCATCGTTTTCTAAGCCATATTCTCTATTATCAACCACGAACGAAAATCTCTTCACTTATTTCTTCTTATTAACAGAGTCGTCGGCCTTTTTTTTCTGAAATATTTGAAAATTTTTTTAATTCAAAGAAAATTAAATAATTTCAAATAGAATCATAATAATGATATGAGGTATGATATGGCAAACTCAAATTTTATAGGTCTTCAGCGCTTCAAAAAATTAAAAATACCCACAAGCATTTAGGCTCTTATCGGAAGTTTTCCACCGAACTGAAATGTTTATTCTAAGTTCCACCACTTTCGACGGTTGGTTAGGGGTAAAGACTTTATAGTTTATATTATGGAGCAATTAATTCTGGATAAATGCGAATAGGTTTTACCGCAATTACCATGAGTAGGTTTTTTTTTCTCCAAATTAGATAATTTCAGTTGAAACGTTACCGGTTAATTCGAATAGCTGCGGCAAATACGAATAGGTTTTACCGCAATTACCGCGTATAGGTTTTTTTTTCCCGAAAGTAGACCATTCCGGTTTTTACATTACCGATTAATACCAATAACCTATGTTGCTATTTTTGCATATTCTAGTTTGTGTCGTCTATTGTTCGGTATGATTGTGTTGCGGAAATGTGTTTTGTAGCAATGAATGGATGTGACAAAAGTAAACCTCTTCAGTCAATACATGCAACATCCTTTCTCCTTTCTCCTCTTATTTGCTCTCATCATATAATTCAATGATCGCTGAGATNTATCCTTTCTCCTCCTATTTGCTCTCGTCATATAATTCAATGATCGCTGAGATTTGTTTGTACTCTCTAGAATGATAGGTTGATATGAACCTCGATAGAAGGGTTGAATATTGTCGTGGAGCTAATTATGGAGCATCGGAGTCGACTTGGGGAGTCGTTTGTAATTTTAAACCACAGTTGAGAACTTCGCCTTTTTTTGGGAATTTTTCTTTCGTTGTTAATGAGGCCAGTATAAACTATGACGTTCAAATATTATTTGTTTTATTTTCTTTTAACATTAATTTGCATTTTATATATTTAATAAACGTTTAATCATCCGTATTTAATTTCCTATAATAATTATAATTATTTATTAGTTCAAATTTTGGTATTAAATAAATATTTACATTTAATAACGCTCAATTATTATTCAAATATTAGTAAACATTTTTGATATTTAATAATAATAATTAAAAATAAATATAAATATTTCTGATTGTTATATTATTTCGCTTATTGAAAATATTTTTGCAATATTCTCTAAACATACATTTATATGTTATTACTCAGAGTTATTGATGTTTTAAGAGGTCCATGATTTATGTTCACCCCAATAACGCTTATAAAGAGGTTGGTGTGTATTGTGATCTACCTTAGAATACCTTCTCAGCTTTCATTTTTCATAGAAAAACATGCAACTCGAACTCCTAAAGTTTGACTCGTATTCGAAAAAATGATCGACCAATTGTGAATCGATGGCTATCAAGATCTCTTAGAGGAAGTTCTACGATGCTATCGATATTGATACTTGAAGCTTTCTATTGTTGAATACAATTCGAATGCGATTGGTGTGTTTGTGCTAAGCGTTTATTGGTTAGAGGTATTAAAATTAAAATGAAAGTAACAAACTGATAACGTTGCACATCATGTCGAGTGGGCAACATTATCATCCTTCAAATGTCACGTAGACGGGTGGGTGGACCACTTTAGCTCGTCTAGACGTTCTGATAGCTTGGTGAAAGTGGAAGAGAGGAGGGGGAGGGGGAGAGGGAGAAGAGAAGGGGGAGGGGAGGGAGGGGTCTCTGAGAAGGAGAGGGAGGGAGGAGGGGGAATGATATACCAAATTTCGCCCTTATCTACTTACCAAAATAAAAATCTTTAGCGGGGAAAATTGCAATTGCGATGGCAAAATCATATTTCTATTATTTTTTCAAAAAAATATCTTTATTTCCTCTAAAATAAAAGTCTTTTATGACGTTTTTTTCCATTTTCTATTGTCAACAATATTCTTCTTCAATTTTTTTTCCGATTAGACACTTCATTGTATTGTTAACTTGAGAATTAACTTATTGATGGGATTAATATTCGACAAATATTTCCTATCGAATTTAAATCTCAGTTATTCGTGCAATTAATGCAATTTGCAGTAGATATTTCACAAATTACCATCGGTTTTCTCATCGAAGCTATCGAAATCTCTCAGTGGGCTAGAGCTCACTCTTCATTTGCCTTGCTCATTAACGTCAGATTTGAACGATGCGTTCAGTCGTTATCAGCTTGTTATCACTGTTGCACATTGATACCTCTAATCAATGAGCGAATCATTTTTTTTTTTGCATTTTGCATCGTTTTCCACATTGCAATTGCTCATTTGCCGATTTTGCAACGTNCTTTGCATTTTGCATCGTTTTTCACATTGCATTTGCTCATTTGCCGATTTTGCAACGTAATAAATTGCAATCGATTTTTTGCAATGACTCAAATAGATATTTTTTTTTAGTACGAGTGAACATATCGAGAATCATCTCAATGACACATAAAGGCGATGAAATATGTATTGTATTCATTGGATCACCACATAAAAGTGCAATTGTGAGTCACTTTTTTTGCTCATTCTTTTCCTTTTTCCTTCGATTCTCCTTTCCC
>JAARMF010002528.1:11243-24336 GCA_022844705.1 Toxascaris leonina
CCCTTTCCCTTTCCCCTTCCCTTTCCCTTTCCCTTTCCCTTTCCCTTTCCCTTTCCCTTTCCCTTTCCCTTTCCCTTTCCCTTTCCCTTTTCCTTTCCCTTTCCCTTTCTTTTTCCTTTTCCTTCTCCTTCTCCTTCTCCTCTTCTTTTTCCCTTTCCTTTTCCTCCTCGGATCCTTTTCTTTTTCAATCATTATTGTTAATCATTCTCGTAAGTAACTCCAGTAAGTTAAGCCATTTTTTCCTTTTAAATAAGCACCAAATACGCTCGTAAATGGGAATATGAAAGGGAAAATTTTCAACAAAAGTCTCATTTTCGTATTTCCACTCAAAAAGCGTTAATATTCTAAACTCATGAAGCCATAGAGCCATAAAGGCAAAAAAATTTAATGTAGCAATCATTAACGCAAACGAGCGAATTATGCCCGACGATGTATTTCCTCTACTCCTCTTCCTCTTTACAAAGAGGAAGGGAAGGACCATGATGAGGAACAGCTGGTGAATTCTCTTAGTTTTGCCTTTTTTTTCACTCCTCTTTCCATCTCTTTTCTATTATATATTCAAAGATGAGCAATATTCATAGTTCCTTATAGCTATGTATTTTTTTTTTGATTAGATCTAATTTTTATTCATCGACGTTATTCATACAAATATTCCTCGAACTTTGTAGTACTGCAGTGCTTTATGCTATTCTGTAATTAAAAATATTATTTCATTCATTAGAATCACATTTACTTCATGATGTTTTCCTCAGTGGAATATTTGCTAAATCTTTAGTGTATGGTACGATAGAGATTGAATATCACAAGCACAAAGATATATTTAGAACTCTCAAGGGCATAAATAAAGGAGGTGTAGATTCATATAAGCGGATTGATGAAGGCATCGGATGCGGAAGCCGATACCGAGAGGCTCTAGATGTGCGGAAGCAAATGTGGAAAAGGTGTAGGTGTGTGCTAGCTGATCGTGGTAGGTGTAGGCGTTCGCAGGCGCAAGCGAATCCGGAAATGGCGTAATTATGCGTGAATGGATTGAAGAATATGTAAACCTGTTTGCTCAAATAATCGGAGAGGATAATACACTTGTATTGCTCGCTTTCTATCGCAATCTCACAACCAATTCCATCATGAGCAATCATAATCGTATTTTAGCGTAACGATTAACCGAATTTTTACGTCATTTATTAAGAGTTCATATGTTTTTCGCTCTTTTTCGCACTTTTTCGCTCTCTTTCGCTTATTTTTTTCGTCTCTAGTTGCGAACACCTTGCTCATTCATACTAGCTGTTGTACTAAAAACATTTTTTGAAACCTATTAAGCAAAATTTGACCAAGAGCTAACATTGCCCTTTTTTTGCTTGGGATATTCTCGAGCATCTTTGCGGATTTTCGAAGAAGCAGTCTAAGCTATGAGTTGTTTTCTCAAACATCGAGTTAACAACTTTTGAGATTGTATATCTACCTCTTTAATTAAACTCTCTATAACCATATGACGTTTCATTATAAACTCCTTTAGATTATGTTCATCTTATTCAGCTAATCTCTTCTCCCTCTCTCCTTACCTTCCNCACAAAAATAAGAAGCCAACCTATATGCATGAGATTTCATACAATAATCACTACTAGTTCTCATATGTTATATAATGCTTCTATCTACTTGCAGTTTGATCAACTAAAGGAAGCAGCAATTAAAACTGAGAAGCATGTTTCCTATCAAGATACATTCTACTTTACCTTCAATGTTGATGGCGTCGAATCGGTTGTGGAGCTTGTCGATCCTGGAGTGGTTAGTTCAAACCTATCTATATTCTTAGCTTTAAATAGTTATTAAAGATAGCATAAATACCCTTTCATTCCATCGTTATTTCCGCTTTTCATCGACTAACATTAAATCGAATACTTATTATTTATTTATTTATTTGTTTATTTCTTAACTTATAGCGTTTGACGATTAGACTTATTTCATTTCTCATTGTAATGTACAATTAACGTCAATGTAATAGCCATTCTTTTATTACTTCAATGATTTTAAGCACTCCATTTTGTTTTTGATACCGTTAAATCTTTGATGGCAAACCACCTTTATAGACTGCTGTAGTTGCTTCGATAGTTGTTGAGTGTTGAATTAATAAGGGATTGGCGATGTCGAGACGAGATAAGGCGACAGCTCGACGATTAAAAAGAAGGAAACGATATCCTTCGTATTTGCGATGTGATAGAGGATAAAGTGGTTATGGAAGCTTTACACATTAGCCATAATCCGTCTTTTTTATGCCTTAAAGATCAGTCTCTATCTCAATGCCAAAATCTCGTCCATTCTTCTTCACTTGTTCCTCACCTCTAATCCTCCGTCCCATTTTCTCTTTTCCCTCTTTTTTTTCCACCTCTTTCCCTCTTCTCATTTTCTTACCTTTGCATTTTTGAATAGATGGAGGATGGGGGGAGGTAAGGGGGAGTGGTGTTGGGGAGGGGTAGGGGTGAGGCGTTGCCGCTCTTGTTTAATGTGTTTCTTATCTGGCCACAACTTCAGCATTTTCAAATATTCATTTTCAGGAGCATACTGGAGCACGAGAGATGGCAATCCGAAAAGCACAAGGTGCAATGTTATTCTACTCAGCATTTTCGCCAACTTCCTACAAACAAATCTCCGACTTAGTGGATGATTTTAATTATCGAAAAGCTAGCAATAAGGTTTCTTTTTGAAGTAATATCGCTTAAATTCGTCTTCTTTAATTATTATTACTTTTTATAATATATTTATTATTATAATCTTTAAATATTAATATTTGAAATTCATTTATTAATATAACATTTCAATGATAATATTTTATTACAATAAACTAATAAATCACTTCCATTATATAGGGAATAAAAATAAACCCATTCTATCCATTTCCTCTCTAAAATACTTCATCAATGCGGTGCTTCGTTGAAATTGGCCCTAAATGTTTGTCTAAAGTATCTCAAAGGCAAGTATTTTTGTTGCCATATTCATATATATATATCTATCCCTTGGGAACAACGTTCTGTTTTATTTCCGACAACGTTTCACTCAATTTTCCAATGTTTACATCCGTTATAAACATAAGCGGATACTACAACTGTTTCTTCTTATAGAAAGAAACGTATATATAAATATATAAATATATGAGGTATATACAAATACGTAAATATATGAGTGACTGAATATCAAAATACAAATATAGATACAAATATAAATATAAATATAGATATAAATATAAATATAAATACAAATAAAAACAAATATAAATATAAATATAAACAAATATAAATTTCAATGTTGCTGATTAAAAGTAAATCTTATGGTTCATATTTGATAGCATAATAGCAGCATATTTTGGTAAATATTTCAGATGCCGGTTCTTCTTATTTGCATCGAAGATGAAATAATGGATGATTATTGTGAGACATCATCAATGGGACAATCATCTTCTTCAGAAGGCTATGAATCGGAAACACCTCATATGCTTCCAACGGAAATTCATTGCAAAAGGCGGCCAAGTATGGAGAGAATTCGAGCATGTCATGAAGAAGGCAAACTTGGTCGTTCAAAGGTAATTGATAACAATATAAATATAAATATTAATATTAATACAAATATATGAATAAATAATTGAGATATTATAAATAAACAATAAACAGTCAGAAATCATTTATTATAAATATAAATATAAATACAAATATGAATGGGAATATAAATACAAATATAAATGTGAACATAAATGCAGATATAAATATAAATAAAAGTGTGAATATAAATATTATTCTCAATGAAGCATAGAAATTTTAACGATTTTGCGGTTGTAAATATTACGTAATATTTGCGAATGATTTAGAGAGTTTTTTCATTGTGGACGAACTAAATTCCTCAATCAATAAGAAATTCTTTCCTCAAACTCATATTTTGAAACGTTTCTATTTATATTTATTTATTTTTGGTTTGCTTATTATTTATTATAATTTTTCAGTAAAAAATGTTAATAACAAATAGCGAAGGATTTTGTTATAGGCGATGAATTCTATTGAAAGATCTCGCCATCAAAAGATTTCACATCGATTTGTGCATCTCATTTTTTTGCGATGATTTTTAAATAAGTGGAAAACAATATTTAATATTTTTGTTAAATAAATTAAATAGTTGAAAATAGGAGGATAGGGATGAAAATCAACTGAGAAAAAAAATTCATCGATTATGCCTATAAATTCTTTCATGAGTTTTTCTTCGTTATCACTTCTGTACGACTGAAAATGAAACCGATGGACTGGTTGGCATAGATTCGACGATGATATTTCATCTTACTACGATGTTCACACGAGCTGAATTAAATGAATTGGAATTAGATAGGAATTGAATTAAATTAATTAACTGGAATTGAATCGAATTGGTTGGAATTGAATTAAAATCTTTTATAGGCATTGAAATTGCTCATTTGTTGGCCAATTCTTCGATAATGTATCATTTAAAGTATTCTAATTATAGGGTGAACAATTAGCGAAGATAATATCAGCCGATTGCCAATTTTTACCGATAACATTGGCATCGTTTATGGATTCAGCAAAATTAATGGAGAATCTAATACGTCGAATACGTGAGAGACAAATGAGTAAACGTAATCGGCTATTGCCTCGGGCAATCATAAAAACACAAAAAACGGAAATCGATAATGGAAGTCGTAGCAGATCATCAACAATGAAAACATCGAACGATGAGAATGCTAAAGCGGTTGTCTCTTCGGTATGCACAATATCATAAATGATTATTATTTATTCATCGTATTTATTCATTAATCGAAATGTTATATGTATATACTCGAGAAATCCGGAAGAATAAAATACATGCACCCGAGCATTCCGGAAAAATGAAATACATACACCCAAGAATTCCGGAAAAATGGAATACATATACCCGAGAATTCCGGAAAAATGAAATACATGTACCTGAGAATTCAGGAAGAAATGAAGTATTCGAGAATAGTGGGCTGTTAGCTCACTAATTAAATCATTGAGAAGATTTAAAACTATTGAAGAGAGTATTCATTTTTGTGATCGACGAATTAGGTCTGCTAAGGATCAGTTAATGAGCTATTTTAAGATATTTGAGGCGGATATCCGTAGCGTCATTGTCAACAAATTTCTTAAAGATGAACTGTCGAAGTCCGCTAATTGCATTGAAATTTCTCCTCGTTTTTTGCCTCTTTCCGGTCTCATTGTTTGTTTGTTTTTCTCTTCTTATTATTTTAAGTAATATTTTTTCATGAACTTATTGTTATTTTTCTACATTTATGATGGATATCCTCGACTCTCCTATATTTGAAATTTTAGTTGTTTCAATAAAAATAATATTAATATATATATATTTTTTTCTTCGACTATATTGTAAATTTCCTATTGAATTTATTACCCTTTAAAATAACAATACAATTTTCATAAATTTATTCTGTTATTCCAGTTTTTTCTACTCCAGAATATAGAAATATATCTAATTATTATTAATGCACCAATAATATCAGTTATCAATAATTATTTCGTAAACTCATATGAGCAATAAAGGTGCGCCTTAATATCATAAATATTGCGTAGATATTTTTTAAGGAAATGTCCCACTAACGAATAAATATGTTTTCGAACCGGTAAAGGTTTATCAATATAAAGATGGTTTATCTGTCTGAGAAAGACAAACCAATATGAGAGAAGTGTACCATTGTGGGAAAAAGATACCACTGTGAGAAAAATGAACCAATGTGGGAAAATCTATCAGTGTGGGAAAATTTATGAGCGTGGGAAAATGTGTCAGCGTGGGAAATCTGTACACATATAAGCAAGTTAGTGCTAACTTCCCGATCTATACATGTGGATGTTGTTGAGCGAATTTCATTGTGTATTTGTTTTGTGGCACGGGAATTGTTTCTTTTTTTTGCTCATTTGTGATCTATTGCATCTTGTTATTGAAATTGATTTGTTTGTTCTGAAGTGTTAAAGAGACAATAAAATATTGACCATACAAAAGCTTTACGCACTACATTTCAACAATAAATAACACTTCGATGACTTCACGCAGTTGATAGAGCCTAGCTTGATTGAAGCTTCAATTAGCTTCGAAGCATTAGAATCTTAAATTTCCTTAAGAAGGTGGATAATCGTCGACTTCCACCTGAAATTGTGAAATCTTCGAAAGAAATACTAAGAGACTCTTACCTTCCCATCTATGGCAAACATTCTACAATATTCATCCAATTTTGCGACACGATTTTGATGATTTCATCGAACAATTTGCTTTTTCTTAGTGAAAATGTTCATCAAATTTGGACAATTTTTATGATAGACGAGTGGAAATGCGTTATTAATGATCACAAATTTTGGAAATAAGCAACAAATCGATTATGACAAGCATAAATTTGTGCATATTACTAGAGATGCTTATTAGCTTAAACAAAGTGAACCACGAATAAATGATAATCTATTGGGGTAATGGATGTTAGTATGCGTAATTTATTACATTCTTATAGCTTTAATTATCGATGAAATAGCAGCAGAGCTTCACTTCCGCTTACTGAAACAAGCATACCTAGCAGCTAAATGAAAGCCTTATGGCTTGACGTTTGAACAGTTGAACTAGACGATGCTACCCAGCTCGTCGGCTAGAGATGCTAAGCTGAGAATGAGACTCGCAAAAGCGGCGTTCATCGGATCCCTTGGGCTAGACGATCGAGATGGCGCAAGGCATATGCCGTATTCCGCCTAGCCAACCGCAGATGTGCTATCCTTAGTACGAAGAATCTTGCGAAATATCGTCGCAGAATTGTCTACCGTCCTCGAAGTTTCTAAGATGAGGACGGAAATAAGCATCTCAGGAATGATGACAACACATTTGCTCATGTCTGTAAAAACTCGACTAAATTAGCATAAAATATGTTGAAAATGCTCATATTGGCTTATACCTGCATTGATCCAACAGGTGTTGCACCGATACCTTTGTCAACAATACGCACACTCTTGTGAATAGCATAGAAGCGGTGCTCAACATTTAAATATAGACGATATAGCAAAATAATTAATGAATGATTTAATAATTAATGAATATTAGTTCATTCTTTTCGTTACAAATGAACACTTCTGCGTATTTCCTTAGAGGAACAGAAAGATACACTGACAATGTAGTGCGCAAATCAATTTAATGACCGAAATAAAGCAGTGTTGTGGTCATTGTATTGGTCACTGGTCATTGGAATTGGTCACTAGAAGGGCGACCAGAACAATCGAGAAATAATGGGGAACATTAATACGCGTGAATGAATAAATATAATTAATACATAAATAAATAAATAAGTAAATACCCGTTATTCGGAGAGAGGAGGAAATGAATGAACAGATGAAACAATATGCAAAACAGATATGTAAGAATGAAACGGGCACATTCGAATTAGGGGTGTAAATGGATATAGTGGAGCGAAGCCGCTGAATTCGACATCGAAAGACTTGGAAATTTTTAACTTTAAGCACTCATCTCTTTCCTGCTTCTTCTTCCTGCTCGTTGAAAGGAATTAACTTAAATTGAATACTTTAATTAGTGTAAATTGATTCTTTTACGAGATATTCATCAGTGATCTTTCGCTTCGTTCTTTGTCCATTCCCATTTTTTCATTTTTTTTTCTTCAACGTTGAAAACTTGACGTTCAATTAATATTTCTTTTGTTTTTTTGCCTAAATCTTTAAATATTTATATAAATCAAAGAAATCTTTATCGCAAAATTTTCTATTTCCAGTAAAAAATTTTCAACTATTTATGGAAATCACATAAACCTTTTGTGTGAATTTTCTCAGTTCTGGTTAGATTTTCCGAGCAAATTGTCCACTATTAATAGAAATTTTTATTCTCGTTCAAAAAAAAGTTTTTTATTCCTCTTGAGTGAGATATTTCATTCTCGACTATGTTCGGCGGTTGTAATTTCGTCGACTCTATCAACGCAGTTGGCTATTATTCGTCAATCCATCTCAATCTTACGCTTGACACATCCATATGACTCCACCATAGAGGCGCATATATGGGTCCCTCGATCTCAACGGCGATCGTCTCGAATATTTCGTGGATACCATTCAACGATTCCATTGTCATTCAGCGTTACGACGTGTCCACTCAAGTTGTACTTTCTGCCTCCTATCATTCTAACGATGTCTTTAACGTTAGAACGAAATCCCAAGCTTTTATTGAGGATATGCATCAACTCGATAATGCCCATTAAGCATCTATGGTATGTTGATTCATCGCAAACTTCCGTTCGATTTTATTTCAGTGAAATTTAAGCATAATTTTATTTATTTATTTATTCATTTATTTCACGTCCAAAGGTGGGAAAACATACAAAAATATGTGAGCATGAATAGGAAGAAGAAAAGAGGCATTAGCGAAAACACAATTCAGGCTAGTAGACCTTCAAAATTTGAGAGGAGCAATAATGTCTAGATTGAAACGACTCCACCACAGTTTAAAAGCTCTAGGAATGAATGCATTAACGATATCAGCGGAAAGCAGATTCGAGACTCGTACAACGGGAAACTGGAAACTGTGTAGAACATTGTTTTTGCTGCAACACTTTTTGATGAGCTCAAACTGATGTACACGTCGACGGCAAGAAGGAACGAACTGAAATAATTCTGAGAGCAGGATATCGAATAAGCCGAATATAATTTTATAACAAAATATTAAATCAGAACTGAATCATCGATATTCTAACGACTCCAGGATGAAAATTCTTAGTCTAGCAGCATAACTAGGCAAATACCGACCACGATAAATTTTACGAAAGAAGCGAAGTGGAGTCAAGCGTTTCTCAACATTCTCTAGCAATCTGATATCGGAAATCAAATAAAGAGACTAAATAAGAGCGCATTATTGCAAAATTGGTCGGTATTAGGGGAGAAACGTATTTCGTTGATACTCAATCCTTCGCATTTTTCTTGAATTCATTGCAAAAAATTCTTTAACATTTGTGGATTTTTCACAGAGAACATCAGGTTTGCTTTAAATAAATCAACAAATAAATAGCCTTTAAATAAATAAATTTCAAATATTTCACCATTTATAGAAAATTCCCACTGAAATTCTTATGTCCCTCAAAATACCCATAAATATGCATATGAAAGCTTATTGGGAATTGCTAACTCATTTTTATTTGCCCATAAAAATGACTAATCTCCATGGATAATCTTATCGAAGAATCCTTAATATTTCAAATACTCATCGAGTCGATTGTTTCATTCGAAAGAGCTTTTAATACGACATAATTCTTGTCTCGAAATCAAACATTTTCTTAAAATTAATGAAGCGTAGACATCGAGCGATTTCGCATTCTCCACATCGCTCAATCAACTTTATTACAATGGGAAGTTTATTCAGCAAAAAAAAAAAAGAATTATTTTTTGAAACATTTTCATTAATTCTTTCTGAATTTTTTCTTCACCCGATTATAGCCTATATTCAAGCCTATATAGCATTCGCATGAAGCCTACATATCTACATTATAGCAGAAATATTCACTTATTTCCACCTATATAGGTGAAATAGTTATAAATTTCCTTGGCGGATTGCTTTTTGTGGGCCTTCTGTTCGGTTGGTTGGTTCCTTTTCTAAATGCGAATACTAGAATAAATCGGCCGATTCAATGCATTTATATGCTCTCTTCATCGTTAGCTTATATCTCTCGAATGAATCAAATTTCTTAAGTTACCGCAATAAAATCCTATGCGATATTTTTACGACTTATTTAAGTGCCATATTCGGCATAGCCCAATAGAGAATTGGATATTTGCGGAATTTGTATCGCAAAATATTCAAAAAGATAATTAATTCGTTGCTAGTAAATTTTTATTCTACAAATTTCTCCTATATTTATTCTTAGATTTGTTGCTATATAAGAAGTACTAGGCAATCAATGAATATCATTGAGATGTTACAATTAAGTAAATGAGCGAACATCCTTTTTTTAAAGCTTTTCTTCAATAACATTAGCATTATATTATTGCTGCGAGCTTTTCATTGAGGAAGTTGCTTTCATTTATTGCCTTTTTTTTTTTGTCAACTCTACACGAATCGGTATCCCTTCAAATAGATTGCGTCTATTGTAGCTCTCTTTCATTTTCTTTTGAAAATACGTAAGCATTTTCTCATTGAGAGATTTGTAGCATTCCTAGTTTTTTTTTTTTCGAGAATGTCAATCATTCATTTTGCTATTTTCTTTCTTGAAATGACGAAAATAGTTCTATTATTTTTATTATTGTTATTTTCAAATATTTTATTAATTTTACAAATATTTTCCCCATTTATTGATCGAATGGGGGGGAGGGGGGGGGGGAAAAAATTTGTAAAAGTAATTGAAATTGAAATTCTGCATTTTTAATTCCTATTAAATAAAACAGTTCACACCTTACTAGTGCCTCTTTGTAACGATGAATATTATTCCTCAAATTATGATGCATTTAGTGTCATATGGAGAAATTGATATACTCCACAGTGGAGCCATTAACGTAAAATTCCTTCTTTTCTCTTTGTGGCATATTAGTGCATTCATTCAACGATAAAAGTAAGTTACCTTCATAATAGTGAAGAATATTTTTGGTCATTTCCACACTATTGTTATTTTGGTCTCAGTTAATTATCAATCAATCTAACCACCTAACATCATCCTCAAGGTTCGATGATCTTTACGCAAAATGTTGGACGCTTAGCTATTCGGCGCACTCAACAACTACCAAAATAATTAATCATCGCAATTTATGAAGATGCAATGCTATTAAAGATCTAAAAGCGTTTTTGGCAATTTGTCAATATGATATGGAAATTTTTTAAAACTTTACACGCAAATTTAAATAAAATATGTAAATTTTTTAAATTTATATAAATTTAGAAAGGTATTGAAAATGAAATGAAGTCAGAATATATTGTTGGTAAAAGCTTCTCCACTCGAAGACGATAAGGGGTCGAAAGAGAATTGAGATGAAGGAAGCGTTGAGGTGGAAAATGTTCGCAGAAATTGTAGTAATATTAGAATGATGAATAAAGCAACTCGAGCAATTTTTTTTTTGATTGTAAAGAAATATTGAGAAAAATTTAAGATGAATGTTTACATGAAATAATATCGAATGAATTTTGAAGGAATTTTCAAAAATTAATTGAAATAACGACTTTGGTTTTTGTATGAATAATTCACATTTTAGCAACAATGCCTATCAAGTTTGCTCAAATTTTGTAGAAGAGGAGTAATATGAGAGGGAAAGCAAGAGGAATAGTGAGAAGAGTTGCAAAGGAAGAAGGAACTAGAGAGGAAATGATCTTTGAAATTCTTTTGAGAAATAAAATATATCGATTCTCTTGAAATGGTGGAATTTTTTTTGCCGGAATTAGATAAAATATATGTTTTTTATGTGCTTTATTCTCAGCTTCTTGCCTTTTTCATATTGCAGCTTTATTTCGTGATTTCTTTGTTTATTCTATCCATTATTTTTGATAAACAGGAACTAGATAAAGCAAGAGAGGAACTAGATAAAGCAGGAGGCTGTTTAATAAAAAGGTTCTAAAAAAATTCTCAACACTTTTCGTTCGATAATAAAAGCAATTATTTGATTCATATTTATTTCATCGATCAATTAATAATTTTATTCTCTGCGGAATTAATTTTACATATGGAATTTGAATTAAAATATGCAATAAAAATAGCTTTATTACTGATAAATAAAAGAAATTTCACATATCGTTCTTTTGAACGTTTCATTTCATTTGCTGGAGATTTGCTTTATCTGATTCCTATCTCGCTTCATATAGTCCCTATCTTCCTTTATCCTATTCTTCTCTTGCTTCATCTAGTTCCTCTTTTGGCTTATCTAATTCCTCTCTTCCCTTATCTACTTCCTCTTTTGGTCTACCTAGTTCCTCTCTTGCTTCATTTTGTTCCTCTCGATTAT
Organism: Toxascaris leonina; assembly: GCA_022844705.1. Classification (NCBI taxonomy): domain Eukaryota; kingdom Metazoa; phylum Nematoda; class Chromadorea; order Rhabditida; family Ascarididae; genus Toxascaris; species Toxascaris leonina. The sequence goes on from JAARMF010002528.1 coordinate 23,216, forward strand.
ATGCCCATCTCAACCGGAAAAAAATGCATCAGTTGAACTTTAAAATTTTCTCTATTACTCTTCGAAGAAATCGTTTCAGTAAAACTCGAAAGATGCTTGTAAAGGCAAAAAGTATCGAATTTGCGTGTAAAACGTAATTAACCACATCAATAAGATTAACAATGAAAGTGCAAAGTTGGACAACGTTTGCTCAATTGTTAATGCTACGTTGCTGTAGTAACACTAACAATAATTTATCGCCTATTCAAAGCGTTATTATTTCACTTTATTACAACGTATATTTTAGCAATATTTTTTATTGCGTCAACATATTTAGAAATCCTTTAAGGTATAGTAGGTGGGGACAGGGAGGATGAGTATTACGAATAGGTTAAGCTGTTAGATGAAGGAAATGAGGTGAGTAGGGCAGAGAATTGTTAAGCCGCTTAAGTCCTCTATTCGATTGCTTCCTCCATTAGAAGCAGTTGAATGAATGGCTTGAAGATTTTGCTCGAAGATTGATGATTTTTTTTTAAAGCGGTTATTACTCATTTAAGTAACTATATCAATTTAAAAGCTTATTTAGATTTCAGCTTATAAGTTAAGATTTATATCAATGAATCCATAAGAATATTTGCGAACGTTAGACTTTGAAGGAACAACGAATAGGAAAGAATGGGAAAAAATAATAGGGAAAAAAAGGAACCGTGAAGGAAACAATAAAACTCCGAATAAAAAAAAGAAAGACTTTCGAATATTCTCATTCGATTAGTAAGTTCAAAAGCATCAAACGATAAAGATGCTTTATGAGGGTGCAGTTTCTAGAGGCAAGATTCTCATACAATAGATTCAAGGAAGCGGCAACAACTCAAGAACAAAAGATATTTGGAGCAAAATTTGTGGACAATAGATTTGAGCAAAAAAAAAAAAAAAAAAAAACAATCATCGACTCAACAACAAAAGATTTATGAAGTATTTATGAGTGCTGAGGTCTCATAATAAGTGCTCGATGTTGATTTATTATCATCACATTGTCATCATAGATATATTTCTATGAGTTGACAATAAGTTCATAGAACTTCTATGTATATCGTCAATATATAAATAATGGATATATATATATATATATATATATATATATA
>JAARMF010002530.1:9064-19584 GCA_022844705.1 Toxascaris leonina
TATATATATATATATATAAGTATTATGTCACAATAGGTTTATATCGGTGAATACAATTCGATGAAAGATACCAGTGATCTGAGGGCGTGTGGTGATAGCGCGACGATTGGTGCAAGTTTCGTCGAGACTGCCTCTCAGTTTGCAATGAGGCTGTTTGCCCACCGGACCAAGTCACCAACGCAGCTCAACACTCGCCATGAATATGCACGCTTTGTATTGTGACTTCATCAAGAACTTGGTTCGTAGGCCATTGCCAGCTCGTAACTATTTTCGGTGGCATTACATTCCTCGTCGCCAGATTCGGCAACATCTGCAATGTCGGTGTAGCCGCATTTGATGGAGGATGGCACAACCACTTTATCGACCCGTCTAAATTCTCCAGCCGACTTGTCAAAATTTGTGTGGCTTAGGGCAACTAGGAAATTGCAGCAACATACCTCATATCATTTGTCTGTGAATGCATACCGAGATTATGTCAATACCACCGATCAACATCGTCTGTCCCAATGGCTAGTCAGAACGCACTTAATCAACACATCTCGATGATGATTTCAGGTCCCTCGTTTTGAGGAGAAGCCAAGATTCATATTGTATTCGCTGAGTTTCATCATCTCTGCGCTTCCTTTCGACTATCTTTTTTGCCCAACAACGCGAGTTCAGCATCCCTTTGTTGCTTACGAACCTAAGATCAGCATCTTTTTGAAGCGATCTATCAGGGATGGCTGACTCGAGTAATGATGCCGTCGTTCCGGCAAAAGGTGGGTTGTCGACCAGCATCTGCGACTAACGATCACGCTCAAGCAGTGTCCACAAGTAAAGATTTTTTTACAGTCGAGGGGAAGGTGAAGCTTTAGGCGGTACGTAAATCTTTTGCTTAACTTCAGTAACAATATGCCTGTACATATATATGCCTTTGAACACGCGCAAATACATACATGCATAAACACACGCAAATGTAGGCACATGCATACATGCATACATACACTCAGACAGATAGAACGACGGATATGTATATATACAGACGTATTGCACAAATATATGTGTGCATATATCCATGCATCCTTATATACAAACATATATACACATGCAAACACACGAGAGTATACATACGGGCACACATAACATGCTTTTATCTACGTGTGCTGCATATAGGAATGCATAAGAATGCACCTTAATAAAGACAATTGGATATGAATCATATAATTAGGCGTTTTGCAAATTAGGTGTCTATTCGGAATATCGGTGCGCAATGAGGTGATTTTGAAGCAGTTTGAATCCCTGCCTTCAGATGAGGTTGAGGGACCACAAAAATGTCTATAGAGAGACGAGCCACTTTATCGCTGCAAGCAATTCTTCATTGTCGAATCTGTGAAAGGAAATCGCAAAAGACTGACATTCAACGCGCATTATTATTCGCGAAGAAATTTGATTGCCTCGTGAACAGCGCCCAACCAATGTGCACATTTTAATTGCGCTATTTGTTCACCACTGCATCACAGTATATCTGCATTTTTTTAGTACGTTTATGTGTTCCAGTCTTATACACTATATGCGAAACTACCATATGATTCACAATAAAAGCCCTATATAGTACAACCCTCCTCCTCTATCCCTTAACATGATACCACTATAAGCCTCGAAGTTCAAAGGCAATTTCGCTTTTACTGAAGCGTTCACAAAAGCATTCTTTTCAGCCAGGAAATAATTCCTAGTTGGTCTTCCCAACAAAATTCACGACATTAGAGAAGTTCTGTAGTAAAATCACTGAATAGCTGTCTTGTCTTCATGCTGCTAGGCTATTGACCACTTGTCGATGGATTTTTTTTCTGATCAAGCCTCTTATTCGACGACAAAGAGTGATATTCGTCAAGAAGCACCATGAGGCGAGCTTCTGGCGTAAGCTTGGAGACCCTACAGCAGGACCGACGCTCAGTAGCACTTCAAATTAAAGTATCAGAAGTTCCAGAGGAAATGAGTGAATTAATGTGCTGCATGAATAACTTCAACAGCTAGGAAAACATAACACCGCTCCCCCCTCCCCCGCCCTTATCCTCCCAAGTGTGAATTGATGGTCTGAAAGGCCGTACTTGGCTAATGTCCCCTAATTAATAAAGCTATTGCAACACAGCTCCACCATCGTTATATTTATTGCATTGTATTAATTTTTTACCTCGAAATTATATTCTCCTAATCACTCATTCATTAGAATTATTACTTTTTGTAATTATGTATTTATTGTCGAGCTAATATCTAAGAGATCATATTGCTTAGCAAGATGGGTGCCGTTCGGCGTTGATGTCGATCACAATTGCAGCAAATATGACATGCGTATATGGTGGTTGGGAGAAGCGATCGTGAGGGTCGTCGAGGGAATTGCATAACGAAGACATCGAATAGCACAAGCGAACATAGTGCCCTCATAAATTACGCTGTCACACTTTTGTCGAAATCAGTGACGACTAAATGCACTCTTCATTCCATCTTTAATAAATTTCATCCCGATTGCGGTTAACGCAATCCCTTTCTTAATCGAGTAACTCATTTCAACTATATCACTTCGCACAAATTCATTTATTCGTCTCACCGGAAGTTAAAATTCAATGCCAAGTTGGAGTTGCATGGCTTTCGACAAAGATTTTTATATGCAATATCTTCATTTTGTAGCTAATTCAGCGCTGTGTCGTAAAATTATTCGATGATCAATTCTGGGGCTTTGCACCAATTTGAACGTGCTCTGCACCATTTCAGGATTTGTTCACCTTCCAGATATATACCAGAACTTGCCTACCTACCAAAAAATAAACCAGGAATCAACCGCCATTGCACTTGAGCTTAACCCTAATTGCGAATACAACTTCCAGTTGCTCCTTTCTTTGCTCAATATGCTCAACATGGGTTTGCAAAGGAGTGATCATACTAACGAAGAATATATCTGAGTGTTGGTATAAGAAACCGACTGAATTGAGAATTAACTGCATTTGCATTGGATAAGTTTTGTCTATATTCGCAAGAGGTGAATCTACAAATCTGAATGACATTATATCATTTTTCTAGAAAGCATTTCCTCATCGCGGACATTGCCATCGATTAAAAGAGTAGATTCACATTATTGCCTTGCCACTTTACCCCTTCATTTTCTTTTTCCTTGACCTCATCACTTTATCGCTGATAAGGAATTCACTTTCCTTATCAGTGAGATTACCCATGGCTGCATTTGTATTCAACAGATTAGTAAGCTTTCATCTCACTAAACCGTCAGTATGGAAACAATGTCTCATCGGGAGAGTTATAGATGCACAATGGATCACCACACAATGCCTTGATACTTGTACGCTGTATAGGATCCAACCATCAATTTGCCGCACCTGTGCTCTATTGCATTATACATATACAAATATGTCCCATCCATGAATACCTACAAAGGTGAGGTGGTAGTATCGCATAGGTAATTAAAGGGATCAACCGACATTAAGAGGACATTGTAAATGAGAAGATTTGTTGGCCGGAAGTGACAATAACGTGAATGTGAGACGAGAGTGCGCAATCGTTGTTGGAGGCGAGAACGACACGACGGAAGTCAAAGGCGGCGCCGGCTCGCTGTAAAAGGAGTGCCGACCTATGCGATACACCGTGTAATACACACCTTTACTACCCAACGGAATGCTCCCTGCGAGAATATCCGCTGAAGATACGCGAATATTCTTGATGTACTACTCATAGCGAGATGCTGAAATTGCGGTCGATGAGCACTCAGTTATAATAATTAACAATAACCCTATAGCCTTAAATATTAAATTACAGGAGGGCATTGAATTTGCAAATTTGAATTTAAGGGGAATATTACGGCATGCTGCGTCTCGATATATGCGATTTCTTCTATACGGTAATTTCAACTCAAAAACTACTGAAAAATGGAGTTGTAAATATATGTGATTAGAATATATGCCATGAAGTGACCTCTTATGTCAGTTTTCTCATTGATCCATCAGCATTCACATCATAAACCACCAACGGTGTCAGGAAATTTGCATGTATCTGCAAGCGATCGAGTTCCATTTTACATCAGTGGCACATCAAGACAAAAAAAACGAACAAACATGTAAACGGCAAGTTTCAGATCTTTTGCACTTGATATGAGCGACCGTTTCAGTTGAAATAAAAAACGGTTTATTTTGCAATTTTTATTTTCTGTCGGTATCACATGCAACCGATTGTTGAGTCGAGTGGAATGCAATGGCGATTATCGCATTAACGACTTGCAGTTGTTTCTTTTTGAGGCGAAATTGCGATAAATCGCCCGCTTATGAAACAATACGAATATGAATGCGAAAATCACCGAACCAATTGTTGAATCTTGTTTTGTAAGCCGAATCGCACTTCTATTCTTTCGGATATTGCATAATGTACAATAAATAAATTGGCGACTTAAAAAGAAATAAAATTAAAAGGCAAATCGATAATTTGCATTTGTCAACTTATTGTTCATCTTCGAAAACATTATGTCAGTCTGTTTTATATGATTGTACCTGAAATCTCAACTGCTATCGATATTGCAGCATTACAATCTCGATAGTGGGGCGGATTTTTGCAATCGAAATTGCAATTGAATCGTCGCAATCGAGACTGCAGTCTCAAAGTTTGCAATGAATCATTTCACTTTATGCAATCTTCAACGCGCAATGATTGATGATAACCGAAAAAGTTTTAGCGCACTCCATTAAATTTTCTTTCATTCACATTATGGTAGTTTGCAGTATAATTTAGCACTGCAGTTTGCAATTTCATATTGCATTTGCCATCTAATTCTGAACGTTGATAGCATTCCATTATGCTGTTTTGCTTTTTTTGCAACTGGTTTTCGGCGTTATCTAATTCATCATTATAGGAGTAGTTGCTTTTTATTTTTTCAATGAATGGATTCTAAGAAATGCATTGAATGCCATTTGGATGCGTCATTTCGTGGAAGAATTTGTCAAATCATCTCTGTAAATACATTAAAAGATTGATAACTGGGAGAGTCTCATTTGGGAGAGTCTATTTCCTAAAATTCTCCACCTGAAAATATCAAGTGAATTTTAGCAAGAAATTCAGCAAAATGAAGATAAGTCGGCTGTTGGGCTTTATCTCGATGTGAAAACACTTTTATCGTTTACGAGCACATAGACATTTACGCTCGATCGGAGCAGAACACACGCAACGCACACGAGCATTTTCATTATTAGTGCAGAAAATTAAGTGCGCGCTTGTGACGGTGTTGCAAATTGACGAATTATTAGCCGAATTGGTTGGACAAATGCCAGTAAGCTGGCGATAGATTCTACATAATTGCTGCTTAGCCGATCAATTAATTTCCATGCCGCTGCGGTCAGCTTTGTCCGTTGGGAATTCGCTCGTTGGGTCGGACGGCGGTCTATCGAGTTCGTTGCATCCGATTGGACGATTCGGACATTGAGAGGCGGAGTCAATGCGCTCTGATCGGTGTCGTAAACGAGGCGATACCGTAAAATGGCGCCATCACTTATGAGCTGCAACGAATTGCACTCTCGAATCATTGTGCTTATTTTGTGTGTTCGGATGCAGTCTTTCGATATCGAATCGCTGATTGGCCGAGATGTAAAGAAGGAGCCAACACAAAGAGTGGAGCCGTTACGTACGAATTCGACAATATCTTCGTTCAATGGTGGCATACTACAACGGGATTTCATCTCTGAGCCATTAAGGGGCACTGCCAACTTTGAAGGTAACACCACCGAATCGAGGGCTAACTCCGACTTTCGAGCGACAATGCCAATGATTCCAGATCATAAGAATATGTGCTCCTCATCTTCAGCTCCAGGTATTGTTAATTTTGCCCTCATTCTAATCAAGTAAATAACTCAACATCATTATTAAGTCAAAAAAAGAACGCAAAAATTGCACCCAACTCACTTAACTTCTAAACTTTTCTTCATTGAGACTCATTCAAGATGGCTAAGAGAGAAGAAAAATTTTTATCCACTGAAAAAAAAATTTTGCTGAAATTTCAGTTATGGAATGGGGATCGAAAATTAGTTGTCGTTCTTTCGAATCTTTCTTTCCCATAAATGAAGTTGATGAACAATTTAATCACAACACTTTCATTATAAAATTCACAATTTGCATTTACAATATCTTAAAGTTATTCCTAAAATGTGATTAATTGCGATTTAATCATATTCATCAGCGATATATAAATAAATTTCGCGCTTACTCCTCAGGTAAAATTCGATCATGCCAATGCCGTTATTGCCTGTTGCAGTTGAACATTTGATACTCATTTCAACCGATTGAAGTTTTCAGTGCGATGAATAATAAGAATAATTAAACAATTTTATTTAACCCCTAACGATGCATTATTTGCACATAATTAATATTGCTACTTTGATTCCTTAAAATTGCATCGTTTATGAATTATTCGATAGTTTAATGAATCAGAACAATGGATAAGTTGGACTGGTCAGATTGCTTTTGAGACCGATCGATTAACTTCTCGTTGTGCTGATATACTTATAAAAGGCGATATCGAAAGCGAATCTTAGAATCATAGGCAAATATTTCAATTTGTTTTTATATAAAATAAATTTTAGAATTCAAATGACGATTAAGGAGAATCTTTTATATGATTTATTTCTCGTTTCATTAAAAATATTATAAATGAGAAACAAAAATAAACTGTGATTCAATGAAAATTTAATTCCATCTTCTATTCATCGTAATGCGCATAAAAAAAATGTCGAAAAACAAAGTGGAAAACCTCTGTGTTGAAGATATTCAACAATGCTATATTGCCTAGATCTCAAAATGCAATAATTAAGATGGAACATATATAGAAATTAATTCAGCTTACTTGAGCCATCTATGCAAATAGCTCGAACTCACTGCATAGTGGTTTGAATTCATCTAACAACTATGAATTCATATAGCAATTATGCATAAGTCACAATTGCTAGCTTTGAAATAAAATGATTGAAAATGAGCGAATTTAGTGGAGAGGAAACGATGCAAAGGGAAGGGTTGTCATTGGGTTCATTACATATGCACCTCTATTGTGTTCGATTAAATAATTTATTCACGACGAGCGATATTTCATCTTGGAGGAAGATTTTATCGGTTTCCCATTCCAATTAGATGCTTCGACAGCAATCATTTTAATAATCTTGCTGCCTTTATGCTATTGCATTACTCATTGCGATCCTTTTCAACTCATTGTTGTACTTTTTCCATCATTTATTGCTGTCCTTTTCTAACTTATATTGTTCGCCTAATTGCTATCGCTTTCCTCCTCACCGATTTCCACTCGTTGCTATTCTCTTTCTCCTTACTTCTTTTGAGCCATTTTTGCGCCTTTCCTCTCAAGTTATTTTAATCTATTGCGACTCCTTTCCATTCATTTATTTCGTCTCTTTATTGTCTTTTACCTCTTCGCTTACATCGTTTCTTTTCTTTATGAAAATCTTCACCCCACCGTCATCCAATACAACATGAATTCGAGTGGAATATAATGAAATTCACTAAGCGCATTCCATTGTTTTTAAATCGAATCCAATTTATGACGCTATTATAAAGTCATTTCGAATGCGAATGGATAAACCAATAAGTGAGCTCTATTCTTTTTTTTCACTATTTCCCTTAGGGGATATAAAGTGGCTTGAAAGAGAACTGGTGGAAGCAATAAATGCACTGAGAGATTGTCGATTAATAGATCCTTCATTTTCTGGAAGATAGTTAGTTATACGTTTATGTCAGTGATTACTGATTTTGCGAGATTATTGGACAGCATTTGTGACATGCGAATTTGCCATTACCAGTAGTGACTGTGATTATATGAGGCTATTGAAGTGTTTGATTCAAAAGCAACAATCAATATATTCCGATTGGTTACATCAATTACCTTTCTCCAAGCGGGTCTTCAAAGCAACTTTTGAATCGATCGCAACAAATGACCAGCTGTGCTCTTGCCTACACCTTCTCGTGAAGCACTGTTAGTGTTTGGTGAGGAGTGAGTGAATGGGAAAGAGGAAAGGAATGAAGGTAGGGTAGGAACAAGAAACGAATTTGCTATTTGCTTCTCTATGTTTGCGTTGGCTGTGCACTGTCTAAACCTCAGATATATTCATCGAAGTGAAGGAAAAATTGAGCGTTCACACTTTTCATTTCACATCCTAGTGTGTAGAAAAATTTTTCTTTCCAAAGGGTTCTCCTTTCTTGATGTATAACTGCCAGCGTACTATTCTCATATTGGTTGTTATTTATGATTGCTCTGGTGTTGTGATGCAAAATTATAAGTCATTCTCCAATGGGCAGATTATTAATTTCTAATAGCATTTTTTGTGTTCAATAAGAAGTAATAATATAAGCAAGTTTAATGCATCATTTGCTTTCTTTTCTCTGCTTAAAAGAAGCATAATTTTATCGCAATCATTAAAGCTATTGTGGGTGAGCAGAAACAAAACTCACCGATCGCCATAAACACTTTAACTTTATAGCAGTTCTCAACTTCCATAGTTAATGATTCGTTGAAATTTGCGTTAATTTTTATTCGATTTGATTCACTTCCACTTTTTATTGCTAACGATAGTAATAAGCGTTTATATATCTCGGCGCAAATAATGAGGGTAAGGGAGTTTATAAAAATGCTGCTGAGATAATCGCCGTTTCTCTTCCAACAATATTTTCTATTCATTGCAGAATTGTCGCCTGCAATATTTCTTGCTGAGTAAAGTCATCAGTAGAAATATGAGAATACTTAGGTGCGTCGACCTTTCAGTCGTTTCGGAAATGCAATTGACCTCAGAAATATCTTTACTTCATTTGGCACCGTCAAATGTTGATAGTCCGGTTTCGCCGTTAATAGGAATGGATAATTGTCTGCCACAAAGTGGGCGAGTGATAGTAATACAATAAGTTCCAGCACAGCGTTAGTCTACTGTATTTGACGTTGAAGAGCAATTAGTTGTGTAAATGATAGAGGGTAAAGGATGGGAATTATGCAATTTGTCGACGCGCAGGTGAGCGGCACCCTAAACGTTTTGTGCGATCGCAAAACAACACAACATCACACTCGTAAATGCACGTCAATTGTGCGTCAATAAAGCGAGACAATGTGTGCACCTCAATTACCGTATCGTAATGCTTGTGTTCGCTTCGGGAACAAGTTTATTGGTGCAAGAGCGGCGACCGACCGTAAAATTACTCGCCGACATCGCTCGCTCTCGTCGGCACATCATCATGTTCGAGCATAAAAGAAAACCGCTACTCACAACGTTTATTATTTTACACATTCACACGCACAAACATAGTCCTCACAATGATAAAACGCTGATCTGCATTGCTCGAGATCACTTTCATTGTAAAGCAGGTCGATATGAGGGCGGACGGGAGAGGAGGGAGATGGGGAAAATGGATGAGAAGGATTCTTGAAGACAGAGTTGGGGAGTTAGGGTGAGGGTAGCATCCGAAGGCGTTTCGAGGAGGGACGAGTATGTATTCATTGATGATTGGTGAAACAGAACGGTAATGTAACAATAAAAATGAAATAAATGCCTAAAACAAAAATTTTCTATTCTTCGTAGAATTACTGCATATTTATTTGCTGAGCAGTAACTGGAACAGCAAAGGAACATGTTAATATAATTAGATACAAAAGTTCAATTGCCTCTTCCTGTTCCGCAAAAAGCGTTATTTAATTTGCATCTTTTTTTGCAATATTATATATTTTCAAATAGCAAAATTGTTCCGAATAGATGGCAATTCATCCGATAAGGCTACCTTGTGAGAGCTCTTTTGAGCTCTCTCGGGATCTGTTTCGGCCTCAGGACACGAATTATTAAACAAAGCACTTTGACAGATCTAAAAATGCATCGTTCTAATTCGTACAGATACAGACTGCAAACACACAGTTGCCTAAAATTTGTTCCAAATAATGGTAACGTATAGGTTAACATCGGAAGTAAACTACAACTACAACAAATGCAGCGCTAAAGTCGTTGTCATAAATGACCGCAAAAATAAAAATATAACGGAAAATTTTTATTGCGGAAGTTTCAGCGGAACTCTAAGAGATATCAATGGTAAATATGACTATTTTAAGAAGTGAATACCGCTCTTTACAGTTGATCTCATTCATTTATGATTGTGAATGATGAGTTGATTTGCATGTCATTGCCTCGATTTTACGACTGATTCATTGTTCGATAAGTGAGAAGAGATTCGCTGAAGAAATCGGCTCTCATCTTTCTTTACAGCCACACCGATACTCTCCCTCTTGTCAATGAGGGCAGTGCAATAGTGAGAGTGAGACTTACACCCAAAATCTCGAAATTTATGTGCATTGACTATATTATTGTACATGCGGCTATATTGCTGTTACATGCATCGGTTGTGAGTATGCGATTATTTGGTATCGAGGACTGTATGCTAGTAATTTTTCTAGAGGCTTGATTAAACGTTAATTGACGCCCAAAGGTTCAACGAGGGTGAGGGGGGGGGGGGGGGGGGGGGGG
>JAARMF010002531.1:0-26706 GCA_022844705.1 Toxascaris leonina
AACGGTTATAGGTGGACCGCCACCACCGAATCGATCCATTTGAGTGCCCGCTCGACCCTGGACAAGCATATATACGTCGCATACGCCACCTGAAAGAAAATCATATAAACAATGAAAATGAGCAGAAGATTTAGACCATATTGGCATCGCATTGCCTATGAAAGCGAAAGCCTTTGAGAAGAACCAATAGACACATAAATGATTATCGGAAACAATCCTCAATTATTAAGCAGCCACACATATCCATTATGCTACTGCCTCATGATTGCCACACTGATTTCATGCAAAATCGATATCGGATGTTCCCTGACCATCGAAGATAAATTTAATTAAAATTACATAAAAATTCACTCAGATGAGCATCAGCCAAACTTTTTCCCTCCACTTGTGCTATTTTCTCAATCTTCATGAACGCAACAAAAACTATGCAAATATTTTTTATAGACTGTATGCCACAACTCTAACGTGTAACCGAGTTCGTTCGGTTTAAATGTGCCAAAGAACCGATCCATCATACCATAGGAAACGAAAAGAACATTGTCGCAAACTCAATTCGGAAAGAATATTGAAGCAAACCTTTAGAGAATACAATTTTAGTGGAATTAACGTATTAGTATGCTAACGGCCTGCTCGCCTGGCCAGCGGGGTGGCGTCACTTATTGGCTACAACAATGCAAAACCACGGGCCTCAGTACCCTAATGGAAGCGCATTGTGACCGGCAGCGTCATCGACGTTCGACAATCCGGTTAATCAAGTGATCAAGTGATCAAGTATGCTAACAGTTATTAGCTATAATGATGTTTCGGATAATTTCTACTAAAAACTTTCGAAACTAGAATAGCTGAGAACAAAGGCATACTATCCGTCTTCCTCATGCTCTCCTACTCCTTCAAAAATGCGCTGAGCAACTCAAATTTTTCGACTTTCTCCCAATAAAGGCCACTAATTGTTTAAAAAATTTAGTAAGGCGCTCATGCGAGCTGTGTGTCTTTGTAGTGCGGGAGCGACTTGAAGGGAGCGGCGAGACGACGCTGCCTGACTCCCGCTTTCGCTCCTAGAATAAGAACCCACAAGGAGGCCCTTTGTAAGGTGCGCAGATGGAATGATCACGGTCCGCCTAGTCAATCGGTGGTTCAGATAAATGGCTAAAAATTGGGAGGAAAACCTCAGTACCCTACATGCTAACCAATTTTTCTCTTGCCGGCAGGAGGTCAGTTGAAAGACGAGACGCTGACACTCAGGTGAATATTTACCCGGCAAAGATTTCAGACTCCACCTCTCGCTCGACCTTCTAACTGTTGGAGGCTAACGAAGGATGGTGTTATTGGCCATTTGCTGGAAGAAAAAGACAAAATCAGCTGCGATGTATTGGGAGTAATGGAAGCAAGATGAGAAGAAATTGGTAGCTATTTGGGCGAACGAAGATGTAGTCGTCATATGGAAAACAGATAGGGCAGTAGCCTGCTCATCGATGGCGAATGGCTCAATCATTTGCGATTTGTACCATTCTTGTACCAACGTAGCACCACTCCTCGCCAACAACACCGCATTTCTACGGAGGATGCTGCAAGAACTGAATAAGGAAGGAGCGAATTTTCGGCTGATGATATATGAGGTCACGGGCCTTCCCAGAAACCAGAATTGGTGTGAGCAGTGAGGAAGCTGAGAACGTTGAGCACTACATCTATCTCGAACAGGGCGTCTACATTCGCCACACCTTCAGCGGAGGGAAACCAATGAGAAGGAAGGCAGGTTGAGCATATTTCAACTACATGAAAGAGCTCCTCAGGTTTAACCTTTCCCTGAAGACCAGAGCTCATCAGTTCAATGCAAGGGTCCTGAGGGCAAAGATGTGCGGAAGCGAGATATGGTCTTTGAGGAAAAGAGAACAGCAGGAATTTGAGGTCACTCAACAGATCACGGAAACATCGAAGCTTCGCGTATCGCGACGCGATAAAATAACTGATGAAGAATTTCGGCGCCGCAGTCAATTTCAAGATGTGGTCATTGCGACGGAGGTCATCAAACTATCCTGTGTGGGACATATTGCAGGAATGAAGAGCCACAGCTGGAGCGCAAACGTTCTCAATTGGCTAAGTGACCAGAACTTACTGAGAGAAGGCACCTATGCAGATGGGACAATTCCATTAGAGAGGAAGGGAGCGAATTTTGATTCGAGAAATGGGCAATCGTAAAGAATGGAAGAAGAAAATGCAGCCTAAATTGGAGCAACACTTTCAAGTAGGACGCAGAAAGAGCGACTTCTGAAGTGTTCTGAGGTAAATTAGGCGACTTTTTTGCACAAATCTGTGGAAAATTATATGAAAGAAAGCCATAGCTTTGCTTCTCATTAGTTGCTTAGTGAAAAAAATGATTCTAATCGACATATGAAAGAGTTGACAAATTGGAATTCCACAAAAATATAACATATCATTGAAACATTTCAGTGTTCTTATGCTAAAGCTGATACCACTATTGCTATTTGCGTCGCCTTTATAGATATATTTAAGAAAAATGTTTCAATATTTTCATGAACGAGAGGCTGTGAAAATAAACTCTAAAATACTATAATGGAAATTGGCTTCAAACATTCCCATTCCTCCCTCCTCCTCCCCCTCCCGCCCACACACCAATAAACGAAGTTTTTTGTGCCACTCAGCAGAGAAGCGAATTTTAAAATTTCTTACGAACTATCCATGACAGCACTTTTTTCAGCAAGCGAATATGATTAAAGCTCCCATGTGGCTCGCAAATGACGCATATCAGGTGAAGATATGCCCTTAGTAGCTAACACGATATGAGCATTTCAAAGTTTTGCTTATTGAAACGATTGCTAGCAAGTGATAAATACTTTAGAAAAAAATCTCTCTTCCAACTCGATTGGAGATGGAGAATACTTGTTGACGATGAATAAAAATTTTGAGAGAGTAGGCGCATCGATAAACTCACACATTTCGATGAATCATTTTGAACGCTCATAAAGGAGGCTCAGCATTGACCGAATCAAATCACTTAACTCTGCTTCTCATGATTTCTAATATCACAAATATTGCGTTGCAATGAGGTGCTTTGCGAACAGAATGTCACAAAAGCGAAAAGGAATTTAGCATTGTTCCACGAGAATATTTTTATTAATGTATGAATCTACATGATAATTCTTGAATGCACCTATTTTATTCATAAAACGGTTATTCTTCAATATTCGAATAGTGAACAAAGTGGAGCTCTAATTGCCTCCTAGAATTGATTCAGCTACAAGAAGACAGCTCAGTGGAGCGAAGAAAACAATCCTAAATGTGCATCTATGAACTCGAGTTTAGTCGAGCCACTATTGGAAAGCACCACAATCGGAAAGAAAAACCTTAGATAATTATAACATATGCCGAAAAAATTTATTCACGTACACTTGGTGCCTCGTCCACAATTTAATCAAGAATTAAATAAGTTCATGAAGAAGTTTGCGCTC
The DNA here is from genome assembly GCA_022844705.1 of Toxascaris leonina. Lineage (NCBI taxonomy): Eukaryota > Metazoa > Nematoda > Chromadorea > Rhabditida > Ascarididae > Toxascaris > Toxascaris leonina. Next base: position 3,468 of record JAARMF010002531.1, read on the forward strand.
GCTCACGTGTGGTGATCGATAGATTCACTCAGTCTAGGCATACGGTCACCACGGGAATTGCCTCGAGTTTCCGCATATTTCTGACACTTTTTGCTGCAGAAGTGAAAACACATACCTATACAGACCGGTGCAAGCGCAACGCTCATACCAACAGCGCCTCGAGTGTAGCACTCAGTATCTGATACACATACGCACATCGCCGTTGCATTAACAACACCACTCCCTCCACAGTCCAACATCATAATAAGCGGATTTGTAGCATCTAAGTAGGTGTTCCAATCAGTACTCGTTGATCCAGTATAGTAGTATTGCGTCGCTCCACTCGTACAAGCGCATTGACCTGAACGATAAAATTTTTGCATTGTCGAGAGACTTTGCATGAGTGCCTCCATTTCGATGTGTTAATTTTCAGTTTTTGCTCAGTGAAGCATTCATTATCGGTTTCGAACCAATAAGTTCCGTTCAAAGAAATATTCTTGAGGTATTTTATAATTTATATGCTGATGGATCCCTTCAATTGCATACCGACCGGATTATGCATATACACTAATGAGTTAACATCAACACAGAAATATTCAAATATATTATTGAGAATTCTAAATGGTCATTATTTTGCTGAAATGAAAATAATGGCAGTTTAAAAATCATCTCACCAACACTAACTCCTGTCTGCCCTGGTATAGTGTTGTTATAGCCCAACGTTGCATCGTTTTGCTGGACATCCGCTGTATTGAAGATCAGCGCAGCCGTATTGGGGGGCTGTACGCAAACTGGAAAAGAAGGCTACAGTTTGGTAAATAAACGCCGGCATCAGCATCAGATGCTTTGGCAGCCTGAGATCTTCAGCATTTTGCACCCCTTCATAAACGTGTAATATTGGCCTACTTCATCAGATCATAACCACTCATTCATCGATTGGCCGTGTCTCCTTTGGTTATGCGCGACAAAATTGGCAAATGCAAACTCCGTTCCTAGCATGTTAAATAAAAATTCGTTAATATGCCGAAGAGGAAATGGAATAGCTCGGGAATAAAACGGGTGTATTGAACATCAGTGCACCAGAAGTTGCATAGCGAGGGCCAAACTTAGCATTCTAAAGGGAATGTTTTGCAAAGGTAGAGTTCATTAGGTTGCAAAGGCGAACTTCAGTCAAATAATTGGGGGATATCTGCAAATGCTCCGTTATACATCATATCTCACGACGGGATTTTCAAAAAACACTAAACCGTGTATATGTTCATTAAAAGCAATGGACGAGCATCGTGTCTTTGGCACATTTACATAATCTCCAGCAACAAATTTACCGCTGTGCTGATCCGACATAATCCTGAATGGTTTTGTGAGCCATCTACTACAAAGAATTTCTGACCTTAAATGAAAGCACGCTATCAAAAATAGAAGGAAACGTTTTTCGTAGGAAAATTCGTGTGGTGTACAGAAAGTTGAAGCAGAATGTCTACGCTTCGATTCCTCGATGTGTAGGAAGAAGTAGAAAGAAAGAGACTTTTTGATTCTAGAATGAAAGGAAGTGATGAGCAGCCGAGGATATTTTAGAGCGCTTCCAGTATGAGGGTCTCGGCTAAAACCTCTCCGCTTCTTCCCAAAGGCCTCTCCCATCCGCTACCGCTTCATACCCTCAACTGTTGCGAGTGCTTTAATGGTAGAAAAGAAACGTATTAACGTCATCGAATAATCAAGCAGAGCTGATATAATGATCAGATATGATAGATAGAAGCGATAAGATAATTCGTACGTGGCGGTGCTGGTGCACAAGCGAGAATGCGACTCATGAATATTGCATGTAGGATAAAAACAAGTTGTAGAAGTTGCTCGCGAACCATACCTGAACATCATAAAGGAGTTCAAATGCAAAACCGGTTGGATTTAGGATTCCATTTGTGCAATTTTCTTAGCGAATCAATTCAAATGCATCGAAAATAATGACTTCCAATCGAAATCAAAATGCATTTCATGGCTACCATCGAACTGATATCCATCTGTCGTCACCTCATCTCATTAAACATATTCATTAATCACCAACAAATAACATCTGCAATAACATTGTGACTTCACATTGACTTCACAAAAATAACACTATGACTTCACACTCCAATTCATCTGATGCCTTGTGGATGTTATCGATAGGAGAGTAGTTTTCTCTTGTAAATTGACCCATGAAATAAGGAAATCGCGAGCGTAAAATGCATGTCGACCGCAACATGATGTAGTCGGTGATTCAGTAATGCGCACTGTAACGATTAGATTTCACATCTCTAGTTTTAGTGGTACATTACATGGAAATACGGAAAAGAGAATGTTCTGATGAAATATTGTGACGCCTGGACCTTCATCTCCACCCTAATCCCTGTACCTTAATCCATGATCGCGCAATGAGTATGGTCGACTTCGTAAACTGATGCTTCGAAATGCGGCATAAAATTGTATATTCGTCGTAGAACATCGTTTGAGCGAAAAGGATAAGATGACCATCCAACAATCGAATTTCTTTGCGAACCAAGCAACATAAGCAAACCCGAAAGCGATTGTTTCTGAAATCGCTGAGAGTGTAATGATGAGTGGCAAATAAACTAAGCGACAATATGGCTCTGCTATATAGGAAAGTCCTTTCTGAAGAGCGTCATGACCTAATTAAAGAGAAGAATGTTCCATACAGGTCATCATTAGTGCATTTGCGTTCAACAAAGCGAATACATTTGGAATTATAACACGTAAGGTAGCGTATTTGCACCGCCAATAAAGGGCAACTATCACTTTAGAAGACTTCAGCCATCCATAGAGATGCCAGCACAAGGTGCACCAATTGGAAATGGTTGTGCAATCAACCATTTTTTTATCAATTTGATGGACATCATCGCGTGATTAGAACTTTCCGATATGCCAAATTATTTTGTAGAAANTATCAATTTGATGGACAATATTGCGTTATCAGAACTTTCCGATATGCCAAATTATTTTGTAGAAATCTTCGCAGTCAGTCAAAATCTCAGAAATCTATGGATAATCAAATTTTTGGGAAAAAGTTTTCCAGCTGTAGGACATTAAGTCCGAGTTGAGCGCAATTGAGGGCAATGCTAAAGGTCTTCACCAGTCGGGCAAAGCACGTCGGCTCAGCTCAGGCATTACCAAAGGACAGAAATGGGATTGCTCAATGCAGTGGGACCGTCCAAATTTGGATCCTTTCTAGCACAAATCCACAAATCGGTGATAGAGAAAAGTGCTTCGACTGATATCAACTTCGCCAATGAATGTCACTGAAATTGTGAAGCAACTGTCACTGCTCTTTGAAAGATTATTGCTTAATTTATTTTGTTATCCAACATTCCAATAAAATTCATTTGAGTTCCATCGAACCAAGCTTACTCCTAACCAATCTAGCAAGCAGCCATTCAATCCTGCATTTCCGTCCATAAATATAAGTTGCTCTCATAACAAATGTGGAACTTGTAGAATATCTGGCAATGATTTTTTGGTAATTACTGCAAGGAAAATGTTTGGGAATATGCTATCGCATTTTCTGAGTGAGTCATTATTTTTGATATCGCATCGAATCAATTTTATATCTCAACATAGTCTCAGGGAAAGAAATATTTATTATGCACAATGATCACAACACTATCCAACATCATATTACAACAATACAAAATCAAAGAAACAAAAATTAGTTTCTTATTGAATGCATAAAATCCAATAAAGAAAATATTATCATTTTGTTCAAAAGATATTAATTATGCAACGAAACAATTTTATATTTCATTCGAATATTTCATCTCATCAAAGGAACGCATCATCGAGGTTATCGTTGAAACGCATACAAGTCTACGATTTCAAAGCTATACGAATAATATTTTTTGAGTATTTTGCACTAGATTCCCATTTTCTTCTTCTCGTTAGCTTTCGTTTCCTATTCGCTGCCTTTTCATTTATATTTTTTTAGAACGATAAACCTCACTGTAATCAATATAAAAGGAGAACACTATTACCTTCGTATCTCATTTCATCATCATCTATAGCCAAATCAAATCCCATATAATTCAACGCTTTATTTTCTCCGCGTAAATTGCGATGTTCTTATTGCAAATGCTTTCTATAACTTGGTTACTATACTGATGATAAATACTCAATGAGGCCATTCAATGGGGCCATTTACTGTTAACGTTGCTCAATTGGGCACTCAATAGCACATATACCGAATCAGAGAGTGCTGTCACATGTATGCAATCATAAAGAAGATGTCATTCCACAGTGGAATTGTTTTAAAGCAACAAAAATATGCGGTAAAAATTCGCATTAATTGAAATAAAACTGATAATCATTATTAAAACATCCAAAATTCATTTTCTCTCAATGCACAAATTAAATTTGAAAAGTATGGGAATGTTTCATTGATGCGTCACGGTGACATAAAGTTGCGGCAATTCTGTCTTATGAAAAAAGGTATAAATGTTGCTGCTGTTATTCTAATATTGAGCATTTGACCCGAGCGGAGCGATTGGGAGGGTGGCGTGGGGAGAGGGTTGGAGAGCTAAATAGAAAACACTGCCGAAAGAATTAACTATTCAAGTCTGCAATATATTAGTTGATAGGATGATGGATACTAGTCTTTGAAAGAGATGTATTCCTTCTAACTACGCTCGTGTGCATGTAGTAGGTACCCGGTTGGAACATCCATTGCAACTGATCGATTTTATAGGTGTATATGAGTCAGGTAACGGTTTCAAGTTGCCGTTGGCATCAAACTGGCGATCGACGGGTATAGGTGGACCACCACCGAATCGATCCATTTGGCTGCCCTGCGGACCCTCGACAAGCATATATACCTGGCAGTCGCCACCTGAAAGAAAATCATATAAACAATGAAAATGAGCAGAAGATTCAGGCCATATTGGCATCGCATCGCCTATGAAAGCGAAAGCCTTTGAGAAGAACCAATAGACGCATCAGTGATTATCGGAAAGAGTCCTCAATCATCAAGCAGCCACACATATCCATTATGCTACTGTCTCATGATTGCCACACTGATTTCATGCAGAATCGATATCGGATGTTCCCTGACCATCAAAGATAAATTTCAATTAAAATTACATAAAAATTCACTCAGATGAGCGTCAACCAAACTTCTTCCCTCCATTTGTGCTATTTTCTCGATCTTCACGAACACAACAAAAACTATGTGAATATTTTTTATAGCCTGTATGCCACAACTCTAACGTATAAGCGAGTGTATTCGGTGTAAATGTGCCAAAGAACCGATCTATCATACCATAGGAAACGAAAAGAACATTGTCGCAAACTCAATTCGGAAAGAATATTGAAGCAAACCTTTAGAGAATACAATTTTAGTGGAATTAACGTATTAGTGTGCTAACAGTTATTAGCTATAATGATGTTTCGGATAATTTCTATTAAAAACTTTAGAACTAGAATTATTGAGAACAAAACCATACCATCCATAGTGATAGATTCGTCTTCCTCATCATACCCCTTCTACCGATGAAGGCCACTGATNCTTCTACCGATGAAGGCCATTGATCGTTTCAAAAACTTAGTTAGGCGACATTTCCGAACTACATTACAACGAACAACAGATTTGCTTCTGACTTGAAGTTTAATGAGAAAAATTCCAATAGACATATGACTAGAGAGTTATCAAATAAATGAATTAATGCAATGCTTTATTGACTTATTTTGGCGCATTCGAAATGAGGCAGATGCCAACTGTTGCTATTTGCATCATTTGAGTTTGACAGGGATTGGATCACATTAANCATTGACGTATTTTAGCGCGTTCAAAATGAGGCAGATGCCAACCAACTGTTGCTATTTGCATCATTTGAGTTTGACAGGGATTGGATCACATTAAAGTCAGGAAGGCGTTCTGTAAACAACCGTCGTATGAGCTAAGAAAACTTATTTATATTCACTTAGTGTTTCGCTCGCTTTTCATCTACAACTAAATACGAGCAAGAACTTTGCGCTTGCTCAAATGTGGTCGCCGATTGAGTCTCTCAGCCTGGGCATATGGTCACCGCTGGAATTGTCTCAATTTTCCTCACATTTGGGACATTTTTTTTTGCTGCAGCAGTGAAAACACATACCCATACAGAACGGTGCAAGGGCAACGCTCATACCAACATCGCTTCGAGTGTAGCACCGGTCTTCTGTTACACATACGCACATCGCCGTTATATTATTTGTACCACTCCCTGCACAGTTCAGTTCCATAACAAGCGGATTTGTAGCATCTAAGTAGCTGTTCCAATCAGTACTCGTTGATCCAGTGTAGTAGTATTCCGTCGCTCCACTCGTACAAGCGCATTCACCTGAATAATAAAATTTTTGCACTGTCGAAAAGATTTGTATCGGTGCCTCCATTTCGATGTGTTAATTCTCAGTTTTTGCTCAGTGAAGCATTCATTATCGGTTTCAAACCAATAAGTTCCGTTCGAAGAAATATTCTTGAGGTATTTTATGATTTACATGCTAATGGAACAGTTCAATTGCATACCGACCGGGTTATGCATATACACTAATGAGTTAACNCCTTCGATTGCATACCGACCAGATTATGCATATACACTAATGAGTTAACAACAACACAGAAATATTCAAATATATTATTGAGAATTCTAAATGGTCACTATTTTGCTGAAATGAAAATAATGGCAGTTTAAAAATCATCTCACCAACACTAGTTGCTGTCTGCCCTGGTATACTGTTGCTATAGCCCAACGTTGCATCATTTGGCTGGACATCCGCTGTATTGAAAATGAGCCCAGCCGTACCGTTCGGCGGCATGCAGGCTGGAAATGAATACCAAAATTTGGTTATAATATTATGATATCAACAAAAGGTTTTTTAGCTTTCATGTTTTGCATCACGCTCTTGCATAGATATGCAATATTGATGTCATATCATAACCACTCATTCATCGGTTTGCCGTGTGTCCTTTGTTATGCGCGACAGGACTGGCAAATGCAAACTCCGTTCCTGGGATGTTAAATAAAAATTCGTTAGTATGCCGAAGATGAAGTGGAATGGTTCAGGAACAAAACGGGTGTATTGAATATCAGTGCACCAGACGCTGTAAGGCGTGGGCCAACTTGAGCACATTGAGTGCGACTTTTGCAAAGGTTGAGCTCAATTGGTTGAGCGCAGAAACAAGTGATGGATACCTGCAAATTCTCTTTCATTTGTTATATGTCATAGACTGGGGCCTCCAAAAACAAAGATTCCATGATGCACCTGTTGAGTAAACCGACTGGCGGGGTTAGTCTCTCTAGAGCATCTATATCGTTTTCAGTAGCAAATTTGTCGCCATGCTCACCCAATATGATCTCGGAAGATTCCACCTTTCGGCCAGCACTCGCTCTATTTGATCACCACTTAGGCATTCCCTTGAATCCGAAGGGCTTTCCTCGAACGATTCATCCATATGACTGATTTGTTGCGTTTACAAGGATTGCTATNAATATCAGAACAAGAAGTCACCATTCTTATAAAAAGAATTTCTAACCTTAAATGGAAGTACCCTATCAAAAATAGGAGACAAGTTTTTACGAAGGAAAATTGGTATGGTGTACAGACAGTTGAAGCATAATGTATATATTTCGATTCGTCGATGGGGAAGAAGGGGTAGAAGGAAAGAGAGCTTTTGATTGCGGAATGAACGGCGATGATGAGCAGCCGAGGATATTTCAGAGCCTTTCCAGCATGAGGGCCAATACAGCCCCAGCTAAAGCCACTCCTCCTCTCCAATGCTCCTTCCCATTAGCTACCACTACACCTCCCCATACTGTTTGGAGTGTTTTAATTGTTGAAAAAATCCTTTTATGATTATCGAACAATCAAGCATGGCTGATATAATCCTTCGATATAATAGATAGAAGCGATAAAGCGCAATAGATAATCTTTACATGGTGGAGGAGGTGTTGGTGCACAAGCGAGTATGCGACTCAAGAATATTGCGTGAAGGATAATAACCAGTTGTAGAAGTTGCTCGCGAACCATACCTAAACACCAAAGTGGTTCAAGTGCAAAATTGGTGAAGTCTTTGTTACTGTCCTAACATCCGTATATCCGTAATAGTCGAAATGCGATTGGACACATGCACTTCCGAAGACAGCTCAATTTTTCTTTAGCACTGAAAACTCAGGATTCCATACGNNNCTGACCGTCCACTCTCCTCAAGCACGATAAGTCAAATTGGGCTAGTTTCACTTTGAACGCAGTGAAATTACTAGCTTCCAAAATATCAGCTGGTAGCTGATTTCATACCCGAATGAATCGAAAAGAAAACGAGCTTAATAATCCCTATTAGTCGAAAGCCTACGTTTTACCCGAAAACGATGAAATCGGGAGCGTGTGTTGAACGGGGTGTGCGCCGGGTGCTATCGAGCCGGATATCGCAGCAGCGTTTCACTATCTCAAAGAACAAGTGGAAATCAAGTTCAAGTCATCGGTACGTTAGACTTTTCAGGCTGAGAATCTGTAATCTTTCGGGATAGGGAGTAATAACGGAATGCGGAAAGGCCTTGCGAAAGGCGAATCTTGTGTATCGCCTCTGCACGCTTTCAATCATTTCAGCGTCTTTATCAGTGCATGGTGCCATATCTGAGTGCAGTATTCGAGAAGAGGGAAGCAATAGTCAATGAAAGCAAGTCTATAGCGTTCAATGCACGTGTTCTAGCGAACATAATATATAATTAGCCACTTGTGATGCTTTTCTTGTTACTTCCTTACAGTGAAAAGTCCATTCGAAGTTTGAACTGATATGCAGACCAAAGTCCTTGACAACTTCTTGCGCGCAAAGCCCACTCCAATTTAGACCTAGAGGGTAATCAGGATGAAAGTTCAAATGAAGGAGACTACTTTTTTCTTCCGATATGCTCACTTGCCCCGCATGCGACCAACGTTCTAGATATATAAGGTCTTTCTGAAGGTCGTAATAGTTTGCAGCAGGGTTGCTAAGTGAGCGACAACACTTTAGGTCACCTGCAAGCAGCTTGCACGCACTTGACAAACAATCGCATAAATCATTTACATGAATGAGAAAAAGCAAAGGACCAAGTATGCTCCATCGTGGAATTCCGCTAGTAATAATGCGAGGCTGTGAATAGCACTCATCAATTTTTACCACAAACTCTCGTTGTGATAAAAAGATCTCATCCATTCCAAAAGTTCACCACATATACCATAACCTTTAAGATTAATTAACAGTTTCTGGTGGCAGAGAGTAACGAAGGGTTTAGCAAAATCAATGTAGACCTCCTCAACCTGCTGGTTTTTATTTATCGCTGCGTACCAGTCATGAAAGCAAGATATCAGCTGCGACAGCGTCGACTTTCTAGGCAGAAATCCATATTGCGCATGATTAATCAATGCATTTCAATCGAAATGATACAAAATATTTTCTCTACGACATTCTACAAGATGTCACATATTGATGAAATTAGGCAGATGGAGTGGTAATTCGGCACCCTGTTCGCACACTGTTTCTTAGCAAACAAATTCAAACAAATCGAAAATAATGAATTCCATTCGAAATAAAAATGCATTTCATGGTTACAGCCGAACTGATATCTATTTGCCATCATCTCATCTCATTAAACATATTCATCAATGAACAGAAAATAACATCTGCATGAAATTATGATTCCATATTTCAATTTATTTGATGCCTTGTGGATGTTTCATTCAAATTGCTTTATTTAACCATAAAGATGCATAAAATAGTATGTGGAGAAATTGACGATATTCAAAATGAAAGCATTCAAGTACCGCGAATTTGTTTGTCATCGATAGGAGAGTAGTTTTGCCGTGTAAATTAAACTATAAAATTCGGAAATCGAGAGTGTAAGACATATGTCGAGCGAAACACGATGTAGTTCGGGATTCAGTAATATGTATTGTATCGATCAGATTTCACATCACTAGGATTAGTGATCCAGCAGTTGGAATTCATGAAGAATAAGACAGGTGCAGATATAGGTGCCTAATATCTCACTGCAAACGTAGTCACCTGGGGACACACATGCACAGAGATATGACGCTTTCATGATGTGCTATGCTTTGGGACTCCCTTCCCCTTACGCCACTCACCCCCGTTTCTCAGTCTCTGTTCGCGGAATAAGTATTCTCCACTTAGCAAATTGATACCCCAATATGAACTTTTGCACTGATGGAGGGGCAAAATGAGTCAGTGAGGTAAGCGAAAGAGTAACATTCTGGATATATTTGTCGTGGAACATCGTGCGAACGGAAGGGTTATAATAACCATCAAACGATCGGATATCCTTGCGAACCAAATGCAACATACGGAAACTACGAGAGGGCAACTTCTGAAACCGCTGAGAATGTGATGATGAGTGGANAGGAAGTGATGATGAGTGGAAACTAAAACAGACGACCGTATGGGTCGGCTATATAGAAGAATCCTTTCTGAAGAGCGTCATGACCTAATTAACGGGAAAAATGTTCTATAGAGGTCATCGTCGATGTTACTGCGTTCAAAAAACGGTTACGTTTGAAACAATAGCGGTTGAGAGAGGCATCTGCTTCGCGAATGAAGGGCGTTTATTGGTTTGGAATATTTCGTCTATCCATAATGATGGCAGCGTAAAGTGCACTAATTAGAAGTGATTGCACAATCGTTCATTTTTTATGCATTTGGTGGACATCATTGCGTGATTAGAACTTTCCGATATGCCAAATTATTTCGTAGAAGATTTGGTAGGCAGCCAAAATCTCAGGAATCTATGGTTAATCAAATTTCTGGGGAAAAGTTTTGCAGCTGTAGGACATTAAGTTCGAGTTGAGCACAACTAAGGGCAATGCTAAATGGCTAGACCAGTCGGGCAAAGTTCGTCGACTCAGCTCAGGCATTACCGAAGGACATAAATGGGATTGCTCAATGCAGTGAGACTGTCCAACTTCCAATCCTTTCTAGCACAAATCCACAAATCAGTGATAGACAAAAGTGCTTCGACTGTTATCAACTTCGCCAATAAATGCCACTAAACTTGTGAAGCGATTGTCATTGCTCTTTGAAAGATTATTTCTTAATTTATTTTGCTGTCCATTATTCCAATAAAATTCATTTGAGTTCCATCGAACCAAGCTTATTCCTAACCAATCTAGCAAGCAGCCATTCAATCCTGCATTTTTGTCCATAAATATAAGCTGCTCCCATAANNNCAATGATTTTTTTTATTTGCTACAAGGAAGATTTTCGGGAATATGCTATCGCATTTTCTGAGTGAGTCATTATTTTTGTTGTTGTCGCGATTACTCGCGATATTAAGATGTTGTAGAAGTGGGAGGTACTGTAACAAATGTTGAGCGATGGTAAAGTTCAATAGAGTGCTTGATTTGCATTTGAAGGGACGTTGAACGCTAGAGGCTAGCTAAAGAAATTCCAAAACAAGATGCGCAATGTACCCTTAACAAAGAAAACGCCGGAAGTACGGCGCCATGTATACAAGAAGACGATGTGAGCTGCCCTCATACAGAGAAAAGTCGAAATACGGCATCAAATGTTGATGAGACTGACTATTTTGGTATGAATGCTAAAAAGCGTCATGAGAGAAAGGGGTATATAAATATATATATATATATATATATATATATCGCGAATTTAGAGAGAAGCGACAGATGTTCCGGCGAGTCCACGAAGCGACCGTGGGGAGAATTTGTATTTTTGTGCTTTACGTACCCAATCGTACTTACTTCAAGCTTCACGCTACCCAAATTCTATATCCTCGTGCTTTACGTACCCAATCGTACTTACTTCGTGATTCACGTTACCCAATTGCTATATTTCGCGCCTTACGTTAACCAATTACTAGTTTACTTCATGCCTTACGTCATTCAATTGCTAGCTTACAATGTGTTATGGCCTTATCGGTGGAGTTGCGACAAACTTTATGTTACACGAGTACTAGCTGGTAGTGTGTTGTGCCTTTGTACTAGTTATGCCACCCAATAACTAGCGTGTAGTATGTCGTGTCTTTGCCGGTTGAGTGGCGGGTGCAGTTGCGCTTGTGGATAGTTGTTCTGCGTATGGGGCTGCAAGACTTTAAGGATTAAGTAAATGATTGTAAAGAATTAAGCTGTTGTCATCGTCGAGGTACTGTGAGACGAACAACTGAAATTGTGTAAAGTTATTAATGTTGTGTAGCGTATCTTGTCGCACCTCATGATCGTTGTTATGTCTACGCCGCTATGCCTTTTTCCTCCCCCATATCATAATTCTTGTATTTGCGTCACGTTACTAATGTTGTGTGCGTCACCCCTCATGCGTTGCGTCATCCACTGTGTGTATGTTGCGGTAAGCGCGACGCTAATAAAATGCAGGAGGTTTAATTACCCAAGTTTGAGGTCTGGAAGGACGAACGATATCAAGAAGCGAACGGGAGCAATATCCGAGTTGCAAGAAGTGGTGAAGAGTCGCAAACTGAGGAGGAACGACACCTTACAAGGACTTGTCAGGCGCGAGCATCACAACGTCAGGCCAGTTGAACTTAGACCTCCAGTTTACATTGATTATTGGGAAGAGGGAAGTCCCGGTGGTCAACACAGTTGTTGCATCGAATCACTTTTATATCTCAACATATTTTCAGCGAAAGAAATATTTATTATGCACAATGATCACAACACTATTCAACATCATATTACAACAATACAAAATCAAAGTAACAAAAATTAATTTCGTATTGAATACATAACAATCCAATAAAGAAAATATTATCAGTTAGTTCGAAAGATATTGATTATGCAACGAAACAATTTTCCATTTCATTCGAATATTTCCTCTCATCAAAGGTACGCATCATCGAGATTATCGTTGAAACGCATATAAGTCTACGATTTCAAAGCTATACGAATAATATTTTTTGAGTGTTTCACACTAGATTCCCATTTTCTTCTTCTCGTTAGCTTCCGTTTCCTATTCGCTGCCTTTTCATTTATATTTTTTTAGAACGATAAACCTCACTGTAATCAATATAAAAGGAGAACACTATTACCTTCGTATCTGATTTCATCATCATCTACAGCCAAATCAAATGCCATATAATTCACGGCTTTATTTTCTCCGCGTAAATTGCAATGCTGATTACTATACTGATGATAAATACTCAATGAGGCCATTCAATGGGGCCATTTACTGTTAACGTTGCTCAATTGGGCACTCAATAGCACATATACTGAATCAGAGAGTGCTGTCACATGTATGCAATCATAAAGAAGATGTCATTCCACAGTGAAATTGTTTTAAAGCAACAAAAATATGCGGTAAAAATTCGCATTAATTGAAATAAAACTGATAATCATTATCGAAACATCCATACCGATGCAAAATTCAATTTCTCTCAATGCATTGAAATTAAATTTGAAAAGTATGGGAATGTTTCATTGATGAGTCACGGTGGCATAAAGTTGTGGCTATTCTGTCTTATGAAAAAGGATATAAATGTTGCTGCTGTTATTCAAATATTGAGCGTTCGGCCTAAGCAGAAGGATTTGGGGGTGGCGTGGGGCGAGGGTTGGGGTGCTGAATAGAAAACACTGCCGAAAGAATTAACTATTCAAGTTTGCAATATATTAATTGATAGGATGATGGATACTAATCTTTGAAAGAGATGTATTCCTTCTAACTAAGCTCGTGTGCATGTAGTGGGTACTCGGTTGGAACATCCTTTGCAACTGATCGACCTTATTGTTGCATAGCCGTCAGGTAGCGGCTTCGCAACGTTGCCTACAAATTGATCATCTGCGTATATCGGTGAACCGCCACCAATGACCGGATTCATTTGACTGCCCGGCGGACCCTGGACAAACATATATACGTCGCATTTGCCACCTGAAATAAAATCATATAAACAATGAAAATGAGCAGAAGATTTAGACCATATTGGCATCGCATTGCCTATGAAAGCGAAAGCCTTTGAGAAGAACCAATAGACGCATAAATGATTATCGGAAACAGTCCTCAATCATCATGCAGCCACACATATCCATTATGCTACTGCCTCATGATTGCCACACTGATTTCATGCAAAATAGATATCGGATGTTCCCTGACCATCGAAGATAAATTTCAATTAACTCTAACGTATAACCGAGTTCGTTCGGTTTAAAAGCGCCAAAGAACCAACCTATCATACCATAGGAAATGAAAAGAACACTTTCGCGAACTCAATTCGGAAAAAATATTAAAGCAAATCTTTAAAGAATACAACTTAAGTGGAATTAACGTATTAGTGTGCTAACAGTTATTAGCTATAATGATGTTTCGGATAATTTCTATTAAAAACTTTAGAACTAGAATTATTGAGAACAAAACCATACCATCCATAGTGATAGATTCGTCTTCTTCATCACACCCTTTCTCCCGATGAAGGCCACTGATTGTTTCAAAAACTTAGTTAGNTTTCTCCCGATGAAGGCGACTGATTGTTTCAAAAACTTAGTTAGGCAACATTTCCGAAGTAATGTGTGAGAAACTACATTACAACGAACAACAGATTTGTTTCTGACTTGAAGTTTAATGAGAAAAATTCCAATAGACATATGACTAGAGAGTTATCAAATAAATGAATAAATGCAATGCTTTATTGACGTATTTTAGCGCATTCCAAATGAGGCAGATGCCAACTGTTGCTATTTGCATCATTTGAGTTCGACAGGGATAGGACCACATTAATGTCAGGAAGGCGTTCTTTAAACAACCATGGCATGGACTAATAAAACATATTTACATTCACTCATTGTTCCGCTCGCACTTCATTAACAACTAAATACGAGCAAGATCTTTGCGCTTGCTCAAATGTGGTCGACGATTGAGTCTCTCAGCCTGGGCATATGGTCACCGCTGGAATTGTCTCTATTTTCCTCACATTTGGGACATTTTTTTTGCTGCAGAAGTGAAAACACATACCTATACAGACCGGTGCAAGCGCAGCGCTCATATCAGCAGCGCTTCGAGTGTAGCACTCAGTTTCTGATACACATACGCACATCGCCGCTGGATTGTTTGGAGCACTCTGTTTACAGTCCAACGTCATAATAAGCGGAATCGAACCATTTAGGTAGCTGTTCCAATCAGTAATCGTTGATCCAGTGTAGTAGTATTCCGTCGCTCCACTCGTACAAGCGCATTCACCTGAATAATAAAATTTTTGCACTGTCGAGAGACTTTGCATGAGTGCCTCCATTTCGATGTGTTAATTCTCAGTTTTTGCTCAGTGAAGCATTCATTATCGGTTTCGAACCAATAAGTTCCGTTCAAAGAAATATTCTTGAGGTATTTTACGATTTATATGNTATTCTTGAGGTATTTTATGATTTATATGCTGATGGAATCCTTCAACTGCACCCCGACCGCGTTATGTGTATACACTAATGAGCTAAGAACAACATAGAAATATTCAACACAGAAACATAGAAGTACAGCAACATTATTGAGAATCCTAAATGGTCATCATTTTACTGAAGTGAAAATGAAGGAAGTTTGAAGATCATCTCACCAACATTAGGTGCTGTCTGCCCTTGTATAATGTTGTTGTAGCCCAACGTTGTATCATTTAGCTGGATATCCGCTGTATTGAAAATCAGCCCAGCCGTACCGTTCGGCCCTATGCAGGCTGGAAAAGAATACCAAAGTTTGGTTATAATATTATGATATCAAAAATGGTTTTTTAGCTTTCATGTTTAGCATCACACTCTTGCACAGACATGCAATATTCATGTCACATCATAACCACTAATTCGTTCGATTGGCCTTGTCTCCTCTGTGATGCGCGACAAGATTAGCAAATGCAAACTCACATCCTAGCATGTTAAATAAAAATTCCTTAGTATGCCGAAGGTGAAGTGGAATGGTTCAGGAACAAAACGGGTGTATTGAACATCAGTGCACCAGACGCTGTAAGGCGTGGGCCGCACGCAGAAACAAGCGATGGATACCTGCAAACTGCTCTTTCATTTCTTATATGTCATAGACTGGGGCCTCCAAAAACAAAGATTCCATGATGCACCTGTTGAGTAAACCGACTGGGCGGGGTTAGTCTCTCTAGAGCATCTATATCGTTTTCAGTAGCAAATTTGTCGCTATGCTCACCCAATATGATCTCGGAAAATTCCACCTTTCGGCCAACACTCGCTCTATTTGATCACCACTTAGGCATTCCCTTGAATCCGAAGGGCTTTCCTCGAACGATTCATCCATATGACTGATTTGTTGCGTTTACAAGGATTGCTATCGACTCGGAAAACCCTCCCGGAATATTAGAACAAAAAGTCACCATTCTTATAAAAGCAATTTCTAACCTCAAATGGAAGTACCCTCTCGAAAATAGAAGACAATTCGAAGGAAAATTCGTGTGGTGTACAGACAGTTGAAGCAGAATATATATACTTCGATTCGTCGATGAGGAAGAATGGGTAGAAGGAAAGAGAGTTTTTGAATCCGGAATGAACGGCGATGACGAGCATCCCAGGATATTTCAGAGCCTTTCCAGCATTAGGGCCAATACAGCCCCAGCTAAAGCCACTCCTCTTCTGTCTAATGCTCCTCCACATTCGCTACCACTACCCCTCCCATACTGTTTAGAGTGCTTTAATTGTTGAAAAAAAATCCTCTTATGATTATTGAACGATCAAGCATGGCTGATATAATCCATCGATATAATAGATAGAAGCGATAAAGCGTAATAGATAATCATTACATGGTGGAGGAGGTGTTGGTGCACAAGCGAGGATGCGTCTCAAGTATATGACATGAAGGATAACAACCAGTTGTAGAAGTTGCTCGCGAACCATACCTAAACATTAAAGTGGTTCAAGTGCAAAATTGGTGAAGTCTTTGTTACTGTCCTAACATCCGTATATCCGTAATAGTCGAAATGCGATTGGACACATGCACTTCCGAAGACAGCTCAATTTTTCTTTAGCACTGGAAACTCAGGATTCCATACGTGCAATTTTTTTCTTTTTCCTTTCAAATTGCTTTATTCAACCATAAGGAAACATACAACAGCATGTGGAGAGATTGGCGATATTCAAAAATGGAAATATTCAAGCACCGCAAATTTGTTTGTCATCGATAGGGGAGTAGTTTTGCCTTGTAAATTAAGCTATAAAATTAGGAACTCGGGAGTGTGTGGCTTATGTCGAGCGAAACATGATGCAGTTGGGGATTCAGTAATATGTATTGTATCGATCAGATTTCGCATCACTAGGTTTAATGGTCCAGCGGTTAGAATTCATGAGGAATAAGACAGGTGCAGATATAGGTGCCTAATACGTCATTGTAAACGTAGTCATCTGGGCACATACATGCACGGAGACATGACGTTTTCGTGATGTGCTATGCGAAGTTTGGGATTCTCTTTCTCCTTCCGTCACTCACACCCCCCTTTCTCAGTCTCTGCCTGCGGAATAAGTATTCTCCACTTTGCAAAATTAGTGAGGTGAGCGAAAGAGCAACATTCTGAACATATTCATTGTGCAATATCATGTGAACGAAAGGGATATAATAATCATCCAACAATCGGATATCCTTGCGAAACAAATGCAAGATACGGAAACTAGGAGAGGGCAACTTCTGAAACCGCTGAGGAAGTGATGATGAGTGGAAACTAAAACAGGCGACCGTATGGGTCGGCTATATAGGAGGATCCTTTCTGAAGAGCGTCATGACCTAATTAACGGGAAAAATGTTCTATACAGGTCATCGTCGGTGTTACTGCGTTCAAAAAACGGTTACGTTTGAAACAATAGCGGTTGAGAGAGGCATCTGCTTCGCGAATGAAGGGGGTTTATTGGTTCGGAATATTTCGTCTATTCATAATGATGGCAGTGTAACGTGCACTAATTAGAAATGATTTTGCAATCATCCATTTTTTATGCATTCGATGGACAATATTGCGTGACTACAACTTTCCGATATGCCAAATTATTTTGTAGAAGACTTGGCAATCAGTCAGAATCTCAGAAATCTTTGGATAATCAAATTTTGGAGGAAAAGTCTTGCAGATGTAGGACATTAAGGCTGACTTGAGGACAATTAAGGGCAATGCTAAAGTGCTTCACCAGTCGGGCAAAGCTCGTCGTCTCAGCTCAGGCATTACCAAAAGACACAAACGGGATTGCTCAATGCAGTGAGACTGTCCAACTTTCGATCCTTTCTAGCACAAATCCACAAATCGGTGATAGAGAAGTGCTTCAACTGTTACCATCTTCGCCAATAAATGCCACTAAACTTGTGAAGCGATTGTCATTGCTCTTTGAAAGATTATTTCTTAATCTATTTTGCTGTCCAACATTCCCATAAAATTCATTTGAGTTCCCTCGAACCAAGCTTATTCCTAACCAATCTAGCAAGGAGCCATTCAATCCTGCATTTTTGTCCATAAATATAATTTGCTCCCATAACAAATGTAGAACTTTTTAATATCTGGTAATGATTTTTTGGTACTCACTGCAAGGAAAATGTTCGGGAATATGCTATCGCATTTTCTGAGTGAGTCATTATTTTTCTGCCGTTATGACTTTTACATTTGAGCACGCAATGATTCACTGATATTATCTTTTAGCTGAATAGATCCTCACCTGCCCACTGTAGTTATTTTTTAATGAATGTGTTCAAGTTTAAGTGCTTGCTCCCTGTTTGTTCTATTATCGGCACGTCGTGACAGTATGCGTGGAAGATTGTGTACATATTTGCCCTTTTTATCTATCCGGCAGTTTCAACCAACCAAATTTCTAGTGAAAGGATCATTGGTAGGTGAACGGATTTTGCAAATGTGAAATGTGGACCACAGGGCATACATTCGTTTTTGGGCCAGACCGGGAAGTGCAAAGCTTTGAATGTAATACCTTCCTGCTCGAATCTTTTAGGCTCAAGGCGGATGGAAGCTGAAAGATGAGTAAAAGCGGAAGCAAATCTTCTAATATCTACTCGATTTCGCACAGAAACTGAGAATAGTGAAGTATTGGTGCACATTTTGCCGAGGACAAAATGCATGCTTGCTCGCTCGTATGTAGAAGAGAGAAAAAAGTGAACAACAAGGCTCGTCGATTTCTTATACAAGGCAATGATAAAAGAGGTCAAATGTCATGATGCATGTGGAACGAAATTACAAGCAAAAGCGGCATGTTAAAATCGCGACAATGCCAAAGAAAGGAATACGAGGAAGTGATGGTGGTTAGCGAAGTGCCGTGCGATGCAACCAATTATGATATACGCTGTGAAGCGATTTTGCAAATTGCAGTACTTGTGCAAGATGTGGGGACTGATGTGCAACAAAATAAATTATCACTGTGAAAACGAGGTATCCGAAGAGGATTCGAGTGACGTGCCGACAATCCAGTTGTTTGGGCTGTATAGAGGAATCACCACTGCGTGACCTAAATAGGCTTCGTGATGTTTGCGCGAATTCTCTCTAATGCGCCTATTAACTGTTGCTTATGTTTGCTTGGCGGTGCTAATTTAATGAAATCAGAACAATATGGTTAACGCGAAAGAGAGCTGAAACTTACGATGCCACGAGTTGCCACTTTCGCATTTGCGCCTTTCGGAGCGTAATAACTCTATCGCATTTCTTTATAACACCTTCAGCGTGCACTCATTGTGACTTTCCAGATGGGAATTAGTTGAGCTGATATTAGTTTTTGTGTTTCGCTGAAAGAATCAATGAAGAAGCTATCGAAAAGTCAAGAGGACATGAAATGGAGCAATGAGATGCCCAATATGTCCGACACTCTTCCAGTAATTTCATTTTGGAACGCTCCTTATAAGTTCCTGTGTCGCGAATATTCGCGAAAGCGCAAAGCTCATTCAAACCTTCGATGCATCGCATAAACCGAAAACAAAATTCCAAGTAGTGCCGGCAACAATGGTTAGCACCGGAAACAAGGAGCATGAGCAACATCGAGTATGCCAATCGCAAATCCCTCGATGGTTCAGGCCTTTTAACAGACTCATGTCATTTGCTCAACTCGTTGAACGCATAGGAAAAAGATGGATGCGTTGGATTCGATTCATCACCATCTGTTATTTATAACAAATATTTTCAAATATCGTTATGCGTTATTCTCACTCAAGTTTTTTGTCTCCATTAACTCGATTTCACATTTACTCACTCTTTCCGAGGTTGCTTGCGTCGCTTCATTGTGTTCTCGAACGCTGAGTATAATTACCCAAGTTTGAGACCTGGCAGGTGATAAGCTCACAGTAAGCACCTCCATGTGATGTGAGTCAATAATACCGCACTGGAGTGTGGAGCTGTTCATTGCCTGAAGGCCTCAGCGAGGAAACGGAGCGAAAAGTGGGCTCACTTTCTAAAAATTTTCGGAATATTTCTGCAGTGAAAGGGCTTTCGCGAACCTCACGCGTACAGATGGTTGGAACGTCTTTGCGTTTAATATGAGACCTCTTCCACATTGTAAATGCTGTTGTGCTATGCCATTATCACATAAACCTGCAAAATGAGCACTTTCTGGAAATTTCGCTCGGCGCATCATTCCCTTTTCTTTAGATGCAGTATTTGCAAGTGAAGTGCAAAAGGTGCGTATGTGCCAAACCTGATAGCACATTTGGGTCATTATAGCTATTAGACCGATTTTCAACATTTGATTATCGATGGAGGGGTTCGTCTTAGAAATGACATAAGAATTGACTATCGTAAGGTAGTGTTGTTTCTGAATCACTAGGTTGCAGTGGTGCAGTGCAGGGGGGCAGAAGTGCTGGGGCATTTATGGAATGCACGTTTTCTTGCAGAAGTGATATAAACCGGAAACAACAACTGATCCTGGCCAAGTGCACCATAATTCTATATCAGCGTGCCGATCTCTGAAAGGTGACAGCATGAGATAATTAACGCAGTTTTACCTCTACTTTATAGCTGGGAAGGTAAGTAGAACTTATGATTATTTTAGCGGGAGGAGGAGGGGGCAGGACGTCATAGAGTACAGCCTAATAAATTTCTTGGCTTGAAGTTTAATATAATGCAACTTAAGAAAGTATGAACTCGGCAAACAATATACGGCATATTTTTGGCTTATATAAAGTTTAATACAGGTAAAGAAAATTCCGAAACGGTGAAGCTAAGGTTCTATGATTTTACAAATTTCAGATGGAAATTTATCGACCGTTATATCAAATTTATACTTTTAAAAAACAGTTGGAAACAATATTCGTCAATATGTTGTTGAGAATCTGTTCATTGCTCTTTCTCCACTGCTCAAATATTGTTTCTCTTATTGCTTGCAGCCCTCGGAATTGGAGATGAGTTAAACATTGTATGCATACACGACTACTCTCAGCCTATGGCATTTTCACGAAGCCGAAAGTGGTGAAAAGCTTATAGAAGGAGAAGAGATAGGATGGTACCTTATCGGGTCCCGACAGCGGTTGCTTTCCTTCAAGTTAATATGCGATTTACTGGAGTTCATTTTGCACTTCATCAGATAACTTCTCAATAAATAGAGGAAGTTTTCATCTATATGAAACATGCTTTCCGTTAGCTGTTGCGAATTTTCTTAACATTAATGACCTCTCGAGATTCACTTCTTTCATAATTTCGATTAAATAAATCCGCATTGGAACGTTTTTGCGAGTGGTAAGGTGGGAACGTTGTATACTCGGCTTCATTAAGTTGTGTGCAAAGGTGAAAAATTTCGATTTGCTCGACAATCGCGATATGCGAATATATTTTTGTGCATTTTTTTGCTTTGCCGTTGTCTTCGAGTGTGATAGTTGCAACTTTTCATCCCTTAGAGCGTTTTCACAGCGAAATAATTCAGTTAAGGAGAGAGCGCAGTTCTTAGGAGACCTTTTTTTATTAATTTCGGCGCCTTCTTTGTCANCGAAAAACTTCGATTTGCTCAACAATCGCGATATGCGAATATATTTTTGTGCATTTTTTTGCTTTGCCGTTGTCTTCGAGTGTGATAGTTGCAACTTTTCATCCCTTAGAGCGTTTTCACAGCGAAATAATTCAGTTAAGGAGAGAGCGCAGTTCTTAGGAGACCTTTTTTTATTAATTTCGGCGCCTTCTTTGTCACTCTTTCAAGTCCTGAAATTTTATTTGATTGCATACGTGCAAGTGTCTTTGTAAAATATCGGCCTTAGCCCTTCCAGTGGGAAAAGGGACAGACGGGAATGGGGTAGTGGGAAATCCCGTCTGCCCCATTTCCCGCTGTTTTCTGAATACATCCATAACATCCGAGAATCCTTTTTAGCAGTAANATTTTCACAACGAAATAATTCAGCCAAGGAGAAAGCGCAGTTCTTAGAAAACCTCTTTTTTTTTATTAATTTCGGCGCCTTCTTTGTCACTCTATTAAGTCCTGATATTTTATTTGATTGCATACGTGCAAATGTCTTTGTAAAATATCGGTGTTAGCCCATCAGTTCTCGTCTGCTCCATTTCCCGCTGTTTTTTGAATACATCCATAGCATCCGAGAATCCTTTTTAGCAGTAAACTCTTGTTTCTCTACCAACACTCATANNNACACTCATACGTCACGTATCCTTCAATGTATATTGTTAGAATACGGTGTGTGCCCGCTTTCCTTCATGCCCCCCCCCCCCCCCCCCATTCCCCCCAGGCTAACTAAACATACGAGGCATTCTTCGCTTCGGCAGATTTTTCGGCGCTGAGGCTCACATGAAGGAGTTGTCGTGGTTCAAAGTTGATGGGCCGTCTTCACGTGGGGAGGGGGGCACGATCCCGTAGAGAGGGGTCGCCAAAGGAAAAGGGATGGTGGCTGAATCCAAACTGTAGCCTGTGGTACCGATGAGATCAAACTCGAGAGGAGAAAAGGGTGAGGACGGCACGAATGGATGAATTGGCGAGCAGGCGAGTTTGAATATTCCAAGCTTGAAGCCAAAAGACGCTAAGTTTCAGGCCAAACACTTTTCGAAATTTGTACGACACGGAATCTGACTTGCATCTTGTATCAAAATATCATGCGGTAGAAACGTGTCAATTTCTACCGTACTTTCTTCGAAAACATTTTTTTTTTGCAATGCTTACTGTCATTTTGCAGTGCATATCACTCTTTTATTATTCACACCTATCATTGTGTAAGTATATACCCATAGCATATCTTCATCTGCAAACGTTGGAGGGCCAAGTGGAAGTGAACTGGTTGGCGAATGACTCAAAGTCCGACCCGACCAGCGAAATGAGAAATAAATTCGTGTACAAAAAC